>PISX010010704.1:0-69043 GCA_004024625.1 Mellivora capensis
CAGTATAGACATTTTAACAATGTTTATTCTTCCGATCCAAGAGCATGGAATGGTCTTCCATCTTTTTGTGTCTTCTTCAATTTCTTTCATGAGTGTTCTGTAGTTCCTCGAGTACAGATCCTTTACCTCTTTGGTTAGGTTTATTCCCAGGTATCTTATGGTTCTTGGTGCTATAGTAAATGGAATCGATTCTCTAATTCCCCTTTCTGTATTTTCATTGTTAGTGTATAAGAAAGCCACTGATTTCTGTACATTGACTTTGTAACCTGCCACGTTACTGAATTGCTGTATGAGTTCTAGTAGTTTGGAGGTGGCGTCTTTTGGGTTTTCCATATAAAGAATCATGTCATCTGCGAAGAGAGAGAGTTTGACTTCTTCCTTGCCAATTTGGATACCTTTTATTTCTCTTTGTTGTCTGATTGCTGTTGCTAGGACTTTTAATACTATGTTGAACAAGAGTGGTGAGAGTGGGCATCCTTGTCATGTTCCTGATCTCAACAGGAAGGCTATGAGCTTCTTCTCATTGAGGATGATGTTTGCTGTGGGTCTTTCATAGATAGATTTTATGAAGTTCAGAAATGTCCCCTCTATCCCTATACTTTCGCTCCTACATTTAATCAATAATCAAGTCCTGCCATTTTTAACTCGTTAGTATTTCTTTAATTCAAAGTCATCCTTGCTACTACTGCCCTAGTTCAGACTTTCACTGTCTCTTGTAATATGTCTACAAAAGCTTTTTAAACAGGCTCCAGCTTCTCACCTCCAGTTTTACCCTTTCAAATCCACACTTCAAATAGCCACTGGTGTATGTTCTCTAAATTGTGAATCCAGCCATCTCATTTCTAGGTATAAAACCATGCTTTCAGGAGTGCCTGGGTGGCTCAGTTGGGAAAGCATCCAACCCTTGGTTTTTGGCTCAGGTCCTGACCCCAATGGTCGTGATATTGAGCCCTGAGTGGGGCTCCCCAATCAGGAGGAGTTTGCTTGGATATTCTCTCCCTCTGTCCCTTTACCCACTCATGTTCTCTCTCTCTCAAATAAATAAATAAAATCTTTTAAAAAAAAATTCACAAACTGCCCTGAGCTATAGGATGAAGGCCATTTAGTACCCTCGTTGACAAAGCTAGCTACTTGGTCTTGTCCTGATTAACAGTAAACTACTTGTTGTTTTTCACCCTCACTACACTGTTGTCTCAGTGCCTTTGTTCATGCTATAACCCATCCCCTCAATGCCCTCTCCTCCCTACCTCTGCCATTTTTCTATATCCTGGCTAACTTTTATTAATCCTTTAGTAGGTAACAGAGATGTCACCTGCCCCAAAATATCTTCCGTGATTCATGCTTATGCCTTCAGAAATCTTTTTTTCTGTATAGCCATAATTACTGCACTTTCTGTCACAAAAAATAATTATCTATTTATGTGCTGTCTCCCTCTCTGCCCCTGCCCTCATTACTGTGCTCCTTTAGGGGAGAGAGCATTTTAATAACTTTTGAATTCTCAATGCCTAACACAGTATGTGCAGCATGATAAACACTCAGTACATGTTATGAAAGGACAGTATAAATAAATGTGAGAATGAGGGAATAAGTGAACAAATGAATGAATGAATGAATGAATAACCCCAGAAGACCAGGCAAATTATAATTATTTTCATAATTCTAAGCCAATCTCTAAAACTAAAAATGGAAATTATATCTAGTTAATGTCTAGTGAAACATCATCTTTCGTAAGGTTAAATGACCTCCATAGTTGCGAAGGGGATGGTCCCCCTTCTTAGAAAGGTAAAGATAAGGCCACAGATAACTGGATAGAGAACAAGCTGTTCATGGGTCAGTCCAGCCATGCTTCCTAACTTGAGCTTACAGATACTCCAGATGTACCTGTGGAGTGATGCAGGGACCAGGTG
The DNA here is from genome assembly GCA_004024625.1 of Mellivora capensis. NCBI lineage: Eukaryota > Metazoa > Chordata > Mammalia > Carnivora > Mustelidae > Mellivora > Mellivora capensis. Next base: position 1,908 of record PISX010010704.1, read on the forward strand.
ATTATGCAAAACTTACACACTGGGAGCATGTGGGACCCAGTGCAAAATGAAAATGTAGGACACCTCATTAAAAAACCGGGAGTAAAAGTACCATCAAAATTACATAAAGACTTTTTCCTTTCTTCCTTGTGTTTTTCCAAACTTGCGATGGTGTTTTTGAATTTACAATTTAGATAAATCTTTTTTTTTTAAGATTTTATTTATTTATTTGAGAGAGAGCATGAGAGGTGAGAAGGTCAGCGGGAGAAGCAGACTCCCGGTGGAACTGGGAGCCCGATGAGGGACTCGATCCCGGGACTCCAGGATCATGACCTGAGCTGAAGGCAGTCACTTAACCAACTGAGCCACCCAGGTGCCCCGTGAATTTACTATTTAGTATTCTGAGTTAAAAAAAATTAAGATTTTTTTTTCTTAGCATGAATTTTGCCATTTGTTTTTATATTGTGAAATGTCAATTATATTTTTATTTTAGGGTTTTATTTATTTATTTGACAGAGAGCACAAGCTGGGGGAGTGGCAGGCAGAGGGAAAGGGAGAAACAGGCTCCCCACTGAGCAGCAGAAGCCCAATATGGGACTTGATCCCAGGACCCCGGGATCATGACCTGAGCCAAAGTCAATTGTTTAACAACTGAGCCACCCAGGCACCTGAAATGCCAATTTTAAACACAAATATCAAAATATTTAATTTTTATGTAGAATAACCAATATCACACAATTTCTATTTCATAGCTTTAATCCAAAGGGTACAGTGAGCTGGCCAAAAGAGACAAATACAAACCAAAATGAGGAAGGCTGAAGGTTTGAAGGAAAGAAGGTTTCCAGGCAAGGGAGTGCTCCCAGGCACAAGATACTTGCAGGGAGTGCAGATCCTCACAGGTACCTAGGACCCTGCCTCCTAAGCCTGATATCTGCTGAGCCCGCCTTCCAATAGCCCTCTGACCAATGCCCAGCTCCTGGAACTGGGCAGGGTCTGAGGAAATCAAGATAGGCATCTCCCTTTCCTAGGGGCCCATCATTTGAACCTATAGATGACAGTGGACCTCCAAGGATTTTTAAATCTCTGTGTCAGAACATGCTTGGTACCTGGATCAAGGGTAAACTTTGGTTCACTGGCCACCAGACATGCCATGGTACTGCCAGCCTGTGGGGGAGTGAGGGAAAACATACCACACCCTGAGGTGCCATAGAGTATGAATGCCTAATCCCAACCTGTCTTGTGCCAGTGTCTACAATTCTGCTGGAGGTAGAGAGTGGGGCAGCAGCAGTTTTAGGACCAGGTAGAGGGGGGGCCAAGTGGGGCCCAGGGCCAGTGAGCCTAGGAAGCAGTGAAGAGCTTTTCAGTAGAACCCATCTCTGAGTCATGGTGAGAAACCCAACACATACTCCATTGTCCCATCAATCTTCAGTTACAAAATACAAAGTCAAAGAAAAAATGCTGAAGAATTTCAAGACAGCAACCACAGAGCATTAAAACTAAGCACAGGGCCCTTCTAAGCCTGGGGCCCAGTGGGATGCCCAATTAAGCGACTTGCCCATGGCCAAAAAGCTAAGTAAATGGCAGAGCTAGGAATAAAACCTCCATTTTTTTTTTCTACCACACAAGCTGCCTCTTTCAGAATAGACTATTTCTGGCAAAAACAACATGAAACTAGAAGATTTACAGCTCTATGTTCTTAACGAAAAAAAAAAAAGGGAAAAAAAAGTAGTTCCTAGCAGACATGCTTTATCTTTAGCAATATTACTTTATAGTTTATGAAGCAATTCCATAAACATTATGTACCACATCCCTAAAAGGTAGGCATCATTGGTATCTCCATTTTACAGACAAAGAAAGGACGTTTACTTGCCCAGGGTCACTCAGCTATTAAAAAGCAAAACCACGATGTGAACCCTGGAGCTCTAAATTCCAACCTCTTTATTAATCTCCAGTTCCTCACTAGAGATAGTGAGAAAGAGAATTGTTGCAGACCATGGGGCTAGTAAGGAGAAACTCCCTGCATCTAATCTCCGTGAGGCAATTCCATGTGGAAGACACTTGTCTGGAAACTATGGGATGTGGGGGCATCTGGTTATCTGCTCCCATCATTCCCTTAATTGCCACCTCAGTTGTCACAGCAGCTCTACCACTTCTGTGTGATCTCAGTCAAGTTTCTAGTCATCTCTCAACTTCACTTTTCTCATCTGTAAAATGGGAGTATTAATAATAGTATCTATTTCATAGACTCTGAAGACAAAGCAGTCTCTGGCTCACAGTCAACACCTAATGAATGTTGCCAGTCATTATTATTATTACTACTGTTGTTGTTATTAATTCAGTGAGTGCAGTTGGCTGAACCCAACCAAGTCTCTGTCCTCTCTCATCATTATATAAATGTATATTAATACTCAACATCCATTTAAAGAAAATAACTTCCTCCAAACAAGGAGAAATATTCTTCAAACAATATGAGTAGATGAATAGTTTTACTCCCAGCTAGAACCTCCAGAACAGATGCTGTGTTAAAAAGGAACATCTGGTCCAATTTTTTCATTGTTCAGCTGAGAAAATAAAGTCCCAAGGAAGTTGAAAGACTCCCAGGTTTACACAATTAGTGATAAGTCAGGACTCCTAATTTGGTGCTCATTTCCAATGAATGTTGTTTCCATAAGACTAAACTAACTTCATTACTACCGTTGCCTTGAAATATCTCTACTTTTTCATAATGCAACATGCTTATGAGAACTGTATATTCTTATTTTATTCACTGTAATTGAACATGATGATCATTACAATGATTACTATACCACAGGTGAAGGTTTAAATTCATTTGTGCTCCTTTTACACATAAACCAAAGGCTATACCAGTATTATTTTCACAGTGTGTTCTCTTTTTCCCTGTCGGAAAGGAAATATTTTTGAGCCATATGGGATCCTAATTCTCTGAATGCTTTTAGATTATCAGATGTCTCAACTGACAGTCCTGGATGAAAATCAAATCATGAGAATTTGCAAAACTGAAAAAAATTAAGAACATTTTGGTGTTATCGTGTACCGGAAATTCCATCTTTATCCTTTCTTCAATTAGGAAAAAAAAAATCAGACATCCTGAATATTAGAATTTTCAGCTCAAACTTTTCAACCCTTTTGCTACAAACTTACTTGGTGAGCCTTAGACTGGATATTTTTTATAAACTTATGGTTCATGGTTTTTTACTTAGTATTCATTCTTTCAAGCTTTTATTTTATTCAAAAGTTCAGCAAAATATAGCCAATAGGGAAGATGGAAAGATGCTGAAGTCATGATCATTTCTTCCAAGAATTTTGCTATCCAATGAAGAACATAGGACATATAACACCAAGTAGAAAGAAATAAGAGATTCTGTAGCCTATTACCATCTCCTTTGACTTAGACAAGATATGCCCATTTCCAATAATGCTCAAATTAATATGAAGGAATTTGTGATGGTTTTGGTACCAGTAAATATTTTGGAGGTAAGACTCAAAGCTTCTCTTTAATTAGAAAAACTAGACAATGGGGCATTTAATAATATTCATCATGAGAAAAGGTATCTCCCTTTCTCCTATATCTTGTTCTTATTTAGTGAAGAAAGTGGTAGGAGAAAATGAAGAAAGTATCCTTCATAGTATAGATGCCCATACAGAGAACAGGGGTGTTTGTGTGCCTCACACAGATTTTCTCTTTGTATTCAACCTAAGGCCAAATGGTAGAGCTACACAACTCTACAACAGTCCAAACAACTCTGAGTTGTGGTTTTGCTCAGCGTTCTTTAACCCTTTGGTTGGGTCAGCTTCCTGCCTATCTAAACCACAGTGACCATCTCCTCATACTTAATTACAGTGTTGTTTTATGTCTTAGTCCATAGACATACCATAGACTGCTTGGCTTATAAACAGCAGCAATTTATTTCTTACAGTTCTAGAGACTGCAAGTCCAAGATCAAGTAACCAGCAGATTTGGTGACTGATAGGGGCCTACCTCCTAGTTCATGGATGGCCATCTTTTCTCTGTGTCCTCACATGACAGAAGGAGCAAGGGTGCTCTCTGAAGCCTTTTTTTTTTTTTATTTCATTTCTTTTCAGCGTAACAGAATTCATAGTTTTACAACACACCCAGTGCTCCATGCAATGCGTGCCCTCCGTAATACCCACCACCTGGCTCCCCCAACCTCCCACCCCCTGCTCCTTCAAAACCCTCAGGTTGTTTTTCAGAGTCCATAGTCTCTCATGGTTCATCTCTCCCCCAATTTCCCTCAACTCCCTTCTCCTCTCCATCTCCCCATGTCCTCCATGTTATTTGTTATGCTCCGCAAATAAGTGAAACCATATGATAACTGACTCTCTCTGCTTGACTTATTTCACTCAGCATAATCTCTTCCAGTCCCGTCCATGTTGCTACAAAAGTTGGGTATTCATCCTTTCTGATGGAGGCATAATACTCCATAGTGTATATGGACCACATGTTCCTTATCCATTCGTCCATGGAAGGGCATCTTGGTTCTTTCCACAGTTTGGTGACTGTGGCCATTGCTGCTATAAACATTGGGGTACAGATGGCCCTTCTTTTCACCACATCTGTATCTTTGGGGTAAATACCCAGTAGTCCAATTGCAGGGTCATAGGGAAGCTCTATTTTTAACTTCTTGAGGAATCTCCACACTGTTCTCCAGAGTGGCTGCACCAACTTGCATTCCCACCAACAGTGTAAGAGGGTCTGAAGCCTTTTTTATACAGCATTAATTCCATTCAAGGGGGCTCTACCCTCAACACCCAATCACTTCTCAAAGGCCCTACTTCCAAATATCATCACATTGGGAATTAGGTTTCAACATATGAATTTGGGGGATGAGGGGGACACAAACATACAGTGAGTTTTCCCAACACCACATTTTTTATATAAAGCAAGCAAAAACAAAGTTTTCATGGGGAATAAAATGTTTTCTACTGAAGACATTTCAAGAACAATGTCTTCAAGACCAAAACTAAAACCAAAAATAAATGTGGAGAAAAGTCAGGAATATTCTGGTCAATGGTTTCAATAGGGCAATCACCATTCACTGTCCACCAAAGGCATTCCAAGTTACCAAGGACCTAACCACAAACTTTGGCATCTCGAGAGTTCAGGGAAAAGTCACATGCTCAGGCCAACCTAACAAACCCCCCAAATGTTCTTACTGTTTCTGTTCTGTTAAGATTATAATGTGTTCAAGTTTTAAGTGTAAAAATCCTTTCCCATAAAAACTCAAGTTTATGTAAAAATGTGCTTCCTTTAGAACTACGATGACTACACAATCTCTGGATGCCTGTCCTCTTCAATTAGAAGATAAAAGCCACTCCCAGATTTAAAATCTGTCAACCCCATGAACACTTTGGTAACTTCACATCCAGCAAATGTGAACAGAAACCAAAATCCATAGGAAACAAATTCCTTCAAGTAATTATTTCTTTGAGATTGCATAATTTTAAGTCAAAATTAGAACAAACAATCTGTAGATGGATACACACACACCCTCCCAATTTTGTTATGATAATGTTCATTCTTTCTAATATCCTTCTCCACACTTCTTTGTGGTTATCACACCCAAATCTGTCTCAGGTAAATTTTTAATACCCTGCTGTCTCAGTTATGACCTCTATTACATGCCATAGTCCACATCCTTGTCATTATTTTCACTCACAACAGATCAGCACTGGCCAGAGCCACTTGTATGCAAAATACAGAGACAGCTTTAAATAACATTTCTTATTTAGGGACTAACTCTCCCACAGCTCATGCTTGCCTGCTTACAGATGTCCAATAGGGTTATTTGTTTTTGCTGGTTAACTAATTGTGAACCCATCTCTGTCACTTTATATGAACAATTGACCACACTCATTGAGGGGAAATCCACAGCCACTTTCTTATGGACATACAAGGATACCAGGTGAATTTCTCCCTTGTAATCAGAAAAGCAAAAGTTTTTCAGAAGTTCCCCAGTGGGCAAATTTTGTCATATGTCCACCCATAGCTTCAAGGGAAGTTAAAACATTTAATTTCTCCAGCCTGCATGGTAGAAGATAGCAAGGGAGAAGGGAATCAGCCTAACATCTATGTCTGCAATTTAGAAATAGAAATGGTGAGTCCATGGAGTATGGGTGTTTACATTTTAACAGGTAGTATTCAATCTCTATCCACAGTTGTATCAATTTAGATACTATATCAAAGACCATTTTGACTTCTGTCTTTGTCATCTGGATTTTCTTTTTGATTCAAATGAAAGATTATATTTAGCTTGGAAATTTGACTCTCCAGTGAGGCCAATTCCTGTGGTTCTCCAACAGGTCATATTTCATCCCATTTTCCTCAGATTTCAGGGTCTCCAGGTTATCATTTCAACTCAGGCTGTTGAGCTCAGATTGCATGTCACCCAATTCCTCCATCCTTTCTTCACGTCATAGCCAGAGTATAGTAAAAAAAAATATGTCAGTTTATGTCCTTCAGTGTTTTTGATTGCACTTAGAATAAAATCAGAGCCCTTAACAGGATCTCCACTATCTTCCCTGTTTCCCCTCTATTGTCCTCTTTCCCCTCAATCACTATATTTAGTCTTTTTAGCCTTCAGTCTATTCCTAGAATCTACCTGGCTCTTTTCCCACCTCAGTGCCTTTGCACCTGCTGTTCCTTCTACAATCCCCTTCTGATGGCTCTTCTTGTGTTTTGGTTGCTCCTTTTAATCCCTCATTATCTCAGTTTACATGTCACTTCCTCAGAGAGGCTTTCCTGACCATTTCCTGACCACACAAATTTTCTATGTATTCTCCTTTGTAATTTTTTTTACCACAGCACTGTATTAATTTTCCTTAGAGCAATTTTTACTAGACATGTGAACTTGAGCAATTATTAGCTTCTCTGTGTTTTCAATTCTTTATTTGTAAATAAGGGTAATAACTGTACCAACCTCAGGGGTTTTTGTAAGCAATAAACAAAATAAAGCCCTTAATATTTCTTGGCCTATATAAAACTTTGCTAAATAATAATTACTTGCATAGTTTTTTGTTTTGTTATTTTCCTGTTTTCCCCACTAGACCATAAACTCTAAAAGCAGAGGGACCTTGTCTGTTCTGTTCTCAGTGTGTCTCAGAACCCAGTCTAGTGCCTGGTACATAGTAAGTGCTCACAAAATATTAGATGAACAAATATATGTTGAATAAATGAACAATAGTGGCAAGTCCTATCTCCATGGTAGCTCTGATTGTGGATTGGACTCTGATAGCTCATTTCCAGTGTTCAGTAGCCTCTTCTGTAAGGCTGCCAGATTAACCAAATAAAAACATACAATCCTAGGTAAATTGTAATTTCTGTGTTTTATCTGGCAACCCTACTTTCCTCACTACCACCTTCACCCTTAATGAGCAATACTTTATCTTTCTTATTCTCTCCCTCCCTGCTTTCTCTTCCTCCTTGTTCCTTTCCTCCTACACTCATTTGATGTTTTCTGAATATAGTTCAGTATCAGGTAACCTCATCATCCTTTATATCTGTAGATATCCACTCCTGAGGACAACCATCTCTTTGATGGTTAATGAGTTGCTTTTATGACCAGCATAAAAGCATGGTCATAATGCTTTATTGACCGTCTTCCAATTCTCACAGGACCAAATTATCCACCTTCACTGTGACAGCCTCCTTCAGCCTGGATAGCCTTCTCAGGGGACTGCAACTGACTCTTTTCTCTGTATTCAGAACAGGTCTAAGTTAGGAACACAAATGTCCTTAATACATTCCCAGGCATTTTCTACCTTATTAGATAATTTTCAGACTTCCTGGCTTTGAAAGAGACATAAAGAAAAGAAACCCAACATGGCCTTTCCCAGTTGACCAGAAAAGATAGTTTGACAAGGCTCTACAGAAGAGCTGAGAGGTGCCAAGTCGATGCCATGCTGTTATTTTCCACCTCCCAGCACGGTCCTGGCTCAGAGCATGAGAACTTAGTTGGTGGTTTAGCCAGACTCTGTCATTTAGATTAGCATGCTTGGCTCTAGATTATGTTAAGACAGTTGGAAGAACTAACTACTTAACCTTTCAGAAGGTAAATAATTTATTTGAAATAAAACGTGTTGGAGAAACCATGGCAGTCACTCCCAGTGGTCTGTCAATATATATGTGAAGCTATGGTGAAAATAGCATCACAGGAGTTACTTCTTGGCAGTATTACACATCCTCTGACTGGAATCTCCATCCAGAAAATGTCCTCTACTGAACATTTGGTTCCTTTACTGTAGCGAAGGAAACATGAGTGTCACAGTCTCAAAGAGTAAAACATTGATCCCCGATCCATTGTATTTTAACTGTGTGAACTTGCTAGATGGTTTCACAGCTCTGGGACTTAGTTTCCTTGTCTGTGACATGAAGGTATTGCCTCCTATGTTATAACAGGTAGTAAGGTTTCTAAATAAGGTGGACAAAGTACCTGGTACTCAGGGAGTCCTCAATGGCTGGTAGTTAACACTACTCATTTTAGGTGCTTTTTCTACTTCATAGCATGTGGCTGTATTGGTTATACTTGGGAGCAAATTCTCTTTGTTTCTCCAAAGAGGAGCTTTCTTTCAGAATTCTGTATCACCAGTGAGAGATTACTTGCAGGAGGAGCCTGTTGTAAATACGAAGGTGCCATGTTCCTCTTCTATTAAGAGCAGGGTGTCCAAACTAATCTAATTGCTGCTCATTTTCCCCTTATGAGGCACTGGGGAATGTTCAGCATATTAGATAGAAGAACAAAACTCAGATACCTGCCAAGATTATGTATGGCCTACCCAAGGAAAAATATTTTTTTCATCTTCACAGCTTGTGATTGGAAAAGGACACAGGACAGCTGCTAACTGTTTTCATATCCACTTTTGGCATGTTCTTCTAATAGCTCTCCTGTCACCGTCTGCAGCACAGTGGGAACTAAACTAGTAGGACTGAGGTATCCCCCCAGTCCCCTGCTCAGATTCCGCTATTGGAAAAGACCATTTAAAGCATTTAATATCCGCCCTACCCCTTTGGGAATGGTGTAACCCAGCTAGACACCACGCTTCAAAAGAGGAAAGTTAAAGCTTTGCGGTTAGTTAGGGAACGTTTAGACCAGAGACCTCCCCAGGTCCCTGCCAGTCCTGATTCCATGATTCAATGAACAGAGAGGACTGGAGCAGAGGAGGGAAGAATAGGTCAGACAGCTTTCCAAATTCTGTTCTATAAAGAAAGATTCATTGTTGCTCAAACATTGTGAAATCAAATGTAAAATATGTTGGAACACTTGCCTTCAAATGTGAATTTTATATGGCTCTAAAGCAAAATGCAAATGGTTTAGGTCTAGTCACATTTTTTAACTGAATCTTTCCTCTCCTACACTAACCCCACTGGAAGCAGTATTGGGTAATAGTTATGCAAAAGGCTCCTATTAGCTAATGGAACAAGCACCTATCTCAGAGAGCTATGGTGAGAATTAAATAAGATAATATATTAAGAATTAAATAAGATAATATATTTAGAACAGGACCTGGCTGGGGAACCTGGGTGGCTCAGTTGGTCAAGCGTCTTTCTTCAGCTCAGGTCATGATCTCAGGGTCCTGAGATAGAGCCCCACATCAAGCTCCCCACTCAGCAGTGAGTCTGCTCTTCCCTCTCACTCTCACTTTCTCTCAAATAAATAAATAAAAATCTTCAAAAAAAAATAAAACAGAACAAAACAGGGCCTGACACATAATAAGAACGCAGTTAGTGTTCATGATTTGTTTTATGCTTACATCAATTGCTATTGGTGTGAAAATTTAAAGAAGACAGTAAGTGTTCATAAGCTTCATATTTTCATATGCATGTATCCAGAAAAAAGTAAGAATGTAGAAATAAGTTTTGTTCACAGTCTCATTCCTTCTCATAGGACTGGTGGATTAACATGCTTAAAAAAGAATAGGCTTCCTCTTGCATCTGTGAAACGTTTGACCAAGATAGAACAAATTACTGTATAAATGACTTTGAAGTCTTATACATAATTCTAAAATCTACATGAACACATGAACACACTCAAATGAATTAGAATTGTAACTTATGAAATCATCAAACCTTGCTCAATACTTTGACAAATAAATGCCTGATTACTTAAATTCCCTCCCTCTCTCTCTCTCCATAGCTTCAGAACAGATGTTTCAAAGGGGAAATAGAAGTGAAAAATAAAGAGGGGAAAACTGGTAGTATAAAACTCATTACAATCATGGTAGTTATAAATACTAATCTTAAAAAATAATTCTAAGATATAGCTTATTTATTAAAATAGATACATATATAAAATGCTCTCTAACTTATTGCTCAAAAATGTGACAATTATTTGAATCAATGATCCATGTGGTCTAAAGACTCTAAGAAACTCTCTTCGTAAGCTAAGAATGTGAAAATCTAGTTAAGCTGTGAACAAGAAATTCCACTGTGGTAGACAGAACATTTTCAAATGGAAAGCTAAGGTAGAGAGGTAAAAAAAAGCATACTGTTATTTCATTCATGTAAGAGAGGGAATTAAAATTGGAAGAAACACACACACACACATTTTTTAATTGTAAAAAATAAAATAAAATTGGAAGAAGCACATTATCCATTATCTGATTACTTATGGTAACCCATGTTTCCATCTGATAAATGAAATAAAGCTTTCCAACACTGACAGGGGAATTATTAATCTGGGACTTATCCCAATAGTTACCATCCTAATTATGCAGAAAAGACTGGCATTTGGTTTACTTGTAAGTTGATATCAAATTGACTCAAAGCCTTTATAAAAGCTAAGAGGTATGTTATTCCAAGAACATTATATATAGTTTTATGCCACCACATCATTTATGCTGCAAAAAATATTAAAAATAAACCAAAATATGTGTTTCTCTGTGTGTGAGTTTGCAAGATCTTGCTATCATTCTATTATACAAATATTCTATTTTAAATATTTCAGGCCACACAAATTGTGGAGAAGAATCTAGTTTAGTTAATTATAGAGCAAAAAAAATTTTTTTCTCCAAATTGACAGAATCCTCTCAATTTTTTCAGTCTTGGACTGGAGAGAATAAATAACATCCAGCTTAAGGTATATTAAAAATAAACAAGTTCCCTGTGGTCCTTAAATATGTTTCCCTAGCATCTGTAGGGATTTATTACATATAATATGCAACATGAAGGAACATTTGCTGAATGAATATGATATGGAATTGAGGTTATGAAAATAAGAGGACTTTTCAAGCTGGAATTCTGAGAGACAGAAGTGATCAGATCAGTGATCAGATCAGAGAAGATCAGTTTAGATATATTTGAGAGAAGAATTCAATAAGTAGCTATTATATTTCTCATAGAGCATTAAGAACAAAATACTACTTTTGATTCTATTTGGTCAACTTGTTAGTTTATCACGGCTGGGAAAAAAAATCCAGTAATACAAATATTCTCCATAGGGTCAGAGAAACTTCAATTTCAGCTCTCAGAGCATAAAATATGTTATTTTTCCCCATTCCTTGATTTAAGAAAGCAATAAAGACCCCCTGGATTAGGTATTTCTTGTCAGTAAAAGAACAGCTATTCTAAAAAACACTGTCTTGGGCCTTTGATCCTTCTACTAAGTCATTAACTAGAGCAACTTTATCTACTGATCATTATTCCCTAAGTGCCTTGTGCAATGTGCCTGGTAGTGTGCTAAGAAAATAAAAAATTACTCCTTGATTTGTCATTTTGATAGCATAGATTTTTAGTCCCATAAGAAAGAAACACTAATGAAAATAGAACTGCTACTAATTTGTTTTAATGACTGAAAAATTAGAAGAAAATTTGCTAAACATCCTCAATTTTATGTTCATGAACTTTGACTAAGAAGCACATCAATTATATCCTGATGATGACTCATGAGTATTTCTGACTCCCTGTTCTGATTCCCTATCAGTCCCCATTTTTTTCCCTATGTAATTCAACTACAGTTTCAATGTCTTTAATTACGGAGAAGCACTGTCTAACAAAATTTTCTTTGATGACAGAAATCTTCTCTGTTTGTGTTGTCCAGTACTGTAGCCACCAGCCACATGCAGCCAACACATTTTTGAAATCTGGTTTGAAAAGAATCAACTAGATATGGCAATTGAGACATCTTTCTCAACATTTGGCAGAGAAGCTGTATGGGGTAAAAGCTTATTGTGGTGGGTTGAGGAGTAAATGGGAGATAGGAAGTAGACACAGCATGCGTACTAGGGATGAGGGGGTAGACAGTACAGTGTAGTGGTTGATTAAGCAAAAGACACACATTATGGAGCTCTACTCCAAAAACCTTTGATCTGGCAGTCATGTGAAAAAGGAAGGAGAGAGAAAGCCAGAGTTTACGTTCAGCTATTACTGAGGGGGGTAAAAAAAGATAAGCTGTGATTTTTCTAACATTTAGTGAAGGCAAGTCATAACATCAGAATAAATTCCAGCTCCCCAGGAAGAATGGAAAGGTTTATTGTCTTTGATGGCACATCTGTTACCCAAGTGCCAATGACATGGTTAGTTGTAAGATTTTAGACATTTGATTTTTTCCTGAAAAGCTATAATAATCCTTGATATTACAGGATGACAGTATTCTGTCATTTCTTTTAATAATAAATGTTATTAGTTCCTACCTAATACTGAGATTAACTTGTCCCCCAAAAAAGTGCATTCTTGTATTTCTCTATAATTACAGTAGATGCTTGAACAATGCAGGGGTTTAGAGTGCTGGCCACCCCCCCCCCGTACCCCCACTGCCCTGTGCAGACAAATATCTGCATATAACTTTTGTCTCCCCCCAAATTTAACTACTAATAGCCTATTGTTGACAGGAAGCCTTTGTAATAACAAACAGTAGATTAACACATATTTTATAAATTACAAATATTATATGCTGTATTCTTACAATGAAGTAAACTAGAGAAAAGAAAATGTTACTAAGAAAGTCATAAGGAAGAGAAAGTAGATTTGCAGTACTGTACTGTATTTATTGGGAAAAAAAAAAAAGGTTTAAGTGGACCCACACAGTTCAAACCCATGTTGTTCAAGGGTCAGCCATACTTCTTAAAGCTAACTTTAGGTTGCAAGCTCTGAAACACTAAAATGTCATTGCAATGTAAATGTAACTTCAAATTATATTTACATATAAGGATACTAATCAAAAGTTAGAGATGACTGAAATCATAGCATTTTAGAACTGAATGTGTATTCATTGAACTGCATTTTACGGGTGAGGACCATGAGACCTAGAAATAATATATGACTTAGCTAAGTTTACCCAAACAAGATTCGGACCCAGATCTTTAGACTCCAAGCCTGGTGGTGTTTCAAAAAAAAGACTGGCTAGATGATGCACCAGGATATTTTTGGTATCTCTATATATTGCAGTAAGAGAGAAAATAGAAAATTTCTAAGAGCATGCCTCATTGGGGACAGAGAATCCTTTTCTTTACATTTCCACAATTAGTACCATTTCCCCTTGGGCACATTCTCACCATTTGCACTGTGCTTCCCAAATTTTCACTCATTTTTCAAAAGTGTTTGGTAATTATTCCATATGCTAGGAAATTTGACCCAAAGAGAAGATGTCTAACTTCCCTACAATTTTTCAAAAAGGTTCCTCCTTCTGAAGGTAGAGAAGATGGTATATTGGTAGTTTAGAAGAAGAACAGTGGTTTTTTAAGGATTTAATCCTTCAAATAATTTCAGTATTCAAATTTTCAGGATTTCCTGTAGATAGTAGGTATCTATAATTACTGAAGCAGAAGACACACTGACAGAAGACAAGCACAGACACCCCAAGGAATGTGTGTGAGCTGATGTTGTGGGTTGCTAATTTAGCCCATGGAAAAGCTGATAATGGTCCAGCACATAGACAAAGTTTTCTGTTTCTTGTTTGTTTGTTTGTTTTTTCTGTTTTTGTTTTTTAAGATCCTTTTAACTCCCTTTGGAAACCCTTTAAAGACTAAAAGTCAAATACAGAATGGTATCATACATCCTACTCATGACATACTGGTCCATTTCTGAAAATAATAACGCTTTCTCAAAATGAAGCCATTTATATTCTTAGCCATGCTCTACTGTGTGCACAGAGTAATTTCTTGAGGCAATGTTTCCTGTGGCATTTTGCCAACACTGGCTTTATTTGTTTTTCATTAGGCTTTTCATTATCATGCTGCTATATACCTGGATCATTCTGTCTCCTCTGAGAAGGCCAGGGTAGCTTAAACATAGGAAGGATACCATGAGTAGGTGGAATGTTTTTGTCCAGTGAATTCCCATTTTAAATCTCTAGCTATGGTACCAATCTTATGGCTTTAATCTTTCTAAGAACAATCAATTACCCATTTATAATGCAGTCTGATATTAAATTATTCACATTCATCTATTCTGTCCCTATACAGGGAAAGATACTAATCTCACTCTGTACCACACAAGACTGGCCCATCCTCCTTTATTACCTCAGGAAAGGCATCATGATTCACCCCCATTGCCCAAGCCCAGAACTACTGTGTATTCCGCATTTCTCCATCATTCCACATATTCAGTCGCTGAGTCAAACTTCTTGATAGTTTTGAACCCACTCATGCCTAGAATTCTATTTCCCATGACCACAACTACCTCAGTCTAAGCCCACATTTTCTCTACAATAACTGTACTAACTCCTAATGGTCTCCATGCTCCCAGGATTGCCCTTTCAAATTCATTCTCTTTTGCTTTAAATATCTGTTGGTACCCATTGCTCTCCATAAAGATGTGTTCTGTAATTTCTACTTATAAGTGTTTTTGTTACACATTAATAAGATAGTTTCTTTGTCCAGAAAAAAGAATGCTTCAAATTTTGAACTTCCTTATAGACCCCTCAATTTAAAGGGAAACACTAGCTTACAGGCTACAAAAGACTAAAATTTAGGAACAAAATAAGCAATCTATAAGTTTCTGTATTAGAATATTAATCAGAGGCATTAAAAAAGTCATTGAAATCAAAGAATTTCAGGATTAGACTGGTTCTTGGAGATTGTAGGTCTCAACGTTGTCATTGTACAGGTAAAGAAACTGAGCCCCAGCCACTAAATTGCCCTAAAACTAAACTAAACTGATCTTTCTAAATTTGGAATCTCATATGTAATTCCTGTTCTTAAAAATCTGTCCATGGGGATGTTTGGGTGGCTCAGTTGGTTTAGCGGCCTTTGGTTCAAATCATGATCCCAGGGTCCTGGGATCGAGTCCCACATTGGCCTCCTTCCTCAACAAGGAGCCTGCTTTTCCTCTCTGCTTCTGCCTGCCACTCTGCCTGCTTGTGCTCTCTCTCTTTCTCTCTGATAAATAAATAAATAAAACTTTAATAAAAAATCTGTCAATGGCTCCTTGTTATGGTCAGGATGAAGTCTGAATTCCTCAGGCTGGCGTACAATGTGCATATAGTCAGGCTTTGGCTTACCTTGCCAGCCTTAACTTTTGTTCCTCTCTCCAACTCATCCAAGAATCCAGTGCTTCCTGAATATGCTATGTTGTTTCTCACCCACGGGACAGTGTATGTAATTTCCCTGTGTCCTGCTCTGTTGAGTGCTAAGTCCTAACCATGCTTCAGATATCTGATCAGACATCACCTCCCCAAAAAACACACCCCAGTTCCCCTTGGGGTTCTCAAGCATGTGTCACCATTATAGCACATTCACAGCATTCTACCTGCCTTGAAAATCTGTTTTACATCCCTGGCCTGGAAAGAATAAAGACAGTTATGGGCAGGGACCTGCAAATTATTCATTGTTGTATCCCCATATCTTGATCAGATGTCTGGCATTCAGTATTTTAAGATTAATTATTAATTCCCACTTTTAACCAGCCTAGTATATTTCAATTTTTTAATCAGTCCTCCTCTCACAATCTGTTTTCAGGGAAAGACTAAAAACCGATTCATTCATGTCAACATATAGGTAGGTCACTGAAGATCCTGAATGGCAACTCTTCTCAGAAGCACTTACATTTTTAAGGGAATTGAGTTTTAGAACACAGGAATGAATCCCCAATGCAGATAACCCAATCATAAACAGTGAGCCATGACAGCATTTCTGAGAGGAAGGAAGCTTTCTTAGGACCTTCAACTCAATCACATAGGTGACCTCCTACTTGCCCTCATCCTCACAGAAGAATGATTCTGTTTTTGTTTGTAAAAATCAGCCCACTTATTAATTTTTCTCTGCATTAAATAAATCATTATTTACCCATGGTAAAAATACTTGATTTTAACATTTCTGGGTTTGTTTCAGGGAAGCAATGTTATGGAAGATCAGGATTTGTTGGAAATTGGAATCCTTAATTCTGGGCACAGACAAAGAATTCTACAGGCAATCCAGCTCCTTCCAAAGGTAAGCAATGCTTTCTTGGCCTGGCCCTATGTACAGGAGTCTTCAGTCCAGATATGAAAGGGCTATTGGTACTTAGGACAACATCTCTACATATTGATGCAACTCCCAAAAGCAGTTCTTCTTAGGGCCAATGAAACAGTCAGACTCACAAGACCACTGTGGGCCAAACTTGGCTTTAGGTGGATGACAAGAATGTCATACAGGAAACACCACTGACCAGCAGGGCACCTTCAGGGCTTCTCTTCAGTGCAAGTCCTTATACTGGTACTTACATCAGTCCAGGCCCCTCGGGTGACAGCTCAGGTACCAGAGGACAAGATCAATATTTGGTGGGTGTGGGAATGTTCCTGAATTAAAAGCCTCATGCCCCATGAGAGGCACTATCTCTTGTACACTCCATAGTCTTTGCCTTTAGGGGCAAGGGGTCGGCCTAATTATGAGTCATCACTCAAGGAAAACCAAAGTATCAAATCCCCATCAGGTATTTATATTTTGTGTATAAATCCCCTCAGTCTAGATGCAATTTGCAAGCCAACATATCATTTTAACTGTAAGCCCTATGTTACCTAGCAACAGAGTTGACCTTCTGTTTCCAGATAAGGTTTCATAGGAACCTAAAGGAAGAGGTAGGATCTAAGCACTGGTCTTCAAGATATGTAGGACTTTAACTGATAAGGAAAAGGAAAACATTTCAGGGATCAGCAGAAATCATATAAATATAAATATAAATTGCCAAAAGTATTAAGGGAATAGTGACACTATCTGATTTAAAATGCAATGGGATTTGCACAACGGTGTGACTGTTCTCAATCATTGCCACCAAATTGTACACTTAAAAATGGTTAAGGTGGTAAACTTTGTGTTATGGTTAAAAAAAAACAACATAGTTTTTAAATAATTTTTTTTAAAAGAAAAAAATCCAGTGTGATTAAAACAATTAGAGAGCAGAGAGTATAGCCAGAGATAAAGCAGAAAAAGTAGGTTGGGTCAGTCTGTGTCAGGCTAAAGAATTTGAAATTTGTTCTGTAGGCTCTGAGGAACAGACATGACTGGACTGCTTTAGGCAGTCAATTTTGGAGGCAGTATACAATTGGCATGAGAAGGAGGGAAAGTTGAAGTAGGGCCAACCAGCTGGGAAAAGATTCAGGGGGCAAGATTGAAAGCAGATGAAAAGTTAGACTTGCACCTAGATGTATGAACTTACCATATATTTTGTACTCTCCTTTGCTCTTTTCCTTCCTGATGAGGCTGTAATTTCTCCTCAGAACGAGAAAGATAAATATTAACCACTGTTTCTAAGGAAGTGATCTGATGAAATTTGCCAACTGACAGTGAACTGAGTGTCTACTGATAGAACCTTAACACTTTTGCAAATTCAAGGAGAGTTACGCATATGAAGGAGTTTGATCATACAATTTTCTACAGTAAAAGGAAAAGAATAAAGCGGCCTTAGAACTAATTCCAGAAGTAATTCTTATAAGTGTATTGTTCACCTCACTACTATTGTATCTTAAAATATTGCTTCTTCAGCTAGTTTGCTCCTCATTCTCTGTGAGGACTTTTACACTGTTATACCCCCAACACCGAGCCCAGTGTGCAGCCCATGGTAGGCACTCAAATCAATAAGTGACTACCTCCTTGTCATAAGGCTGCCTGTCAAGTTAAGCTCAAATAGTTCCATATCACTTCCTTTGTGAAACTTTCCCTAAAATGGAATCACTTCTGTCACCTTGGTAATTATCACCCTAGCCCAAACCAACCACCATTAAGTGGACTGCCAGGGTGAGTTCTATCTATCATCTGTATGTTGGACTACTGG
This sequence comes from Mellivora capensis, assembly GCA_004024625.1. NCBI lineage: Eukaryota > Metazoa > Chordata > Mammalia > Carnivora > Mustelidae > Mellivora > Mellivora capensis. Next base: position 20,107 of record PISX010010704.1, read on the forward strand.
AGTCAATTTCTCTCTCATTGGTTCCTCTAGCTTGGATAATTCATAGATACCTAATCTCTGTCCTAGTTACCTTTCTTATCACTCTGTATCTGAATTTCCACACAGCTTCCAGAATGATCCTTCTCTAATATAAATCAGATCATGGTACACCCTGTTTAAAATCTCCAGTGGATGTCCTTCTCACTTAGAATAAAATCTTTATCCCAGCCTACAGAAGTCAATAGGATCTGGCCCCTTCCCACCTCTGTGGCCTCATCTCTCACTCTCCCATTTTCCTAAACTCTAGTTACGTGGTTTCTTTTTGTTCCAGAATATACCAAGCTCTTTTTTGCCTCAAGCCCTTTCCATACTGGTCTTTTTGCCTAGTAGAAAGACTTTTATTCAAATTTTCATACACTTTCTCCCATATATCATCAAATCTCTACTCAGCTGCCATCTCCTCACAGAGGCCTTGATGACCTCAAAGTCATACTCCTCACATACCATCACTGTCCTTCATATTACCCCATTTTACTTTCTCCATGGCACTTCTGGCTACCTTAAGTTATAGTATTTATGTGTTTGTTTCTTCTTTATTCTTCATCTCTCCCCCAAGATGCAGAGTCCATAAGCTCAGGGACCTTGACTATCTTGTTCCCTTCTATATACCCAGCCTCTAGAGCAGTGGCAGTCACATCATAGGTGATCAGAAATGTTTGTAGAAGACAGTAATACACTGCTGTTTTCTTTCCTCTGAGGTTTGATAGCTCTGCCTGTTTTGAAGTTACTAAGATTCTACCACTTCTGCCATAGAAACATCCTGAAGGCAGACAGCGTCAGATCCACCCTTGAATTTCCCAATGTGCTTAGCTCAATACATGCGCATTTAAAGAATGGAAGAATGAGCAACTGAATGAATATTTTCCTCATGTTATTCAAATATACATTTTTCAAGTCAAAAAGTGCCTCAATTTTAAGACATATCCATAATTGTGTATATGCCATTTGATAATGAGAAACAGAAGAACCTGATCTCAGAATTATTTGGAGAATAAATGGAGTGTTTATTTTTAAGACAGAATATCATTCCCATTAGAGAAAACAATATAACAGAAACAATACAAAATTAAGCCTTTATCAAGAGGCTGAAGCAAAAGTGCTTACTATGCACCCAAATGAGTAGAGAATATATAAAAACATCCAAACACGTGTTCAGCAGCACAAACAGAATGTTATAATGCTACAAATTGATGCTTTGCCTTCTTAGGTAATGAGCCCAATCTTCAGATGGTTAATAGTGTAATTTTACTGCCAGCACATTCATTTGCATTCACTCTAACTTTGCACTGCCGCAAAAGGGACACAGTGTCTCTTTGTTTTGTTTATGCAATTTTAGTCTTCAGAATATCTGTGTTCTTCATCTGTCATGAAAAATATTCCATGATTGCTACCTGAAATCCTTTAATTAACATATTGTGTTTTGGAATCCCCGAGATTGTTCCTAAGCAGAGAAAAGGTGGTTCGCCAAATGCAATCTTGATCTGTTAGCACACTTCAAAACATGTTTTTCACGCTTTATTTGTATTTGTTGTTTCAAATTCCAAAGACAAAAGTTTATTCCTTTGGTAAGAATGGTTTTTCTGTAATATGCCCTTTTTAATATTGAAATATTCACCAATGCAAAGGTCCGCATCTTCTCAAGTACATTTGTTACATCAATCACATGGAATGTATTCCATGTGTTCTAAGCATAGACATAGTTAGAACGGTAAGCACATTAATTCCTCTCTTCCACTCATTATTTCCCTTCGTCTTTTGTAATGCTTGACCTTTAGTAGCAAAGCTCAATTATCCATTTTCTCCCAGTCTCCACTTTCCTCACCAACCCCAGCTCTGTCTTTTCTTAGATCTAAAAGTTTTCCAGAACTTCTAAAGATCAGATTTAACCATTTTCTCTCTTTAAGAAAGGAAACATACCAAAAGTTTCACGAGAAGGTGGCTTCTTTTTACTCCCCTAGAAACTTTTAGCATATTGGACTTTTTCTGTCCCCTAGACTTGGGAAAACAATCTGATTACTTATTTGAACACATCATTTACCTTTTTCCAGGTACGAATTCCATATGACCAAGTATTTGGATAATCCTCTAAAATCCTTTTAAAAAGGCATCATGTCTCTTGTCCCTTGACAATATAACACTTGGAAATCAGGAATTCAGAGCATTTTCATTTTAAATGTTTGCAAGACTTGTGTCAAAACCCATTTGTCTGCCCTCTTAACCTCTCTCATCCTGAAGATATTTCAGCACACCAGCAACTTGTATGTCACATGCCCACTTCTTTTTCAACATTTTCTTTCCTCATATTTTTATGGTTTTTATCTTTGGATTTACTGAGTAGTGGTTTATACTCCCTGTCCCCTTTATTTTGCTCCTACCGATCCTTCAACCTATTTGGGTCTAATTAGTTCGTATGCTACCACCCCACACAACCAGTGCTAAGGTTATCAGTAACCAGTAAGGAAGAAAGCCCATATGACCCTTTCCACCTTCACTGCACTTCAGCTTTAGTTAAGTTCCTATAGTCATGTCAACTGTCAGTATTGTCTTCTTCTGGCCTCCTCATTACCCGGTTATCTTCCTGCCTCTCTGATGCTCTCTCTCCTCCCCTGCTCATTTTCCTCAGTTAAATGTTGGAGTTCCTCAAAACTCAAACTCAACAATATTTAGTATCTAGTAACTGTTGTTATCACAGTACTCTTGATTATAGTACAGTTTCTGGTGTTCATAGTTTTCCTCATCATTGTTACCCTACTTCTTTTTTACTGCATAATGAACATTTACATTTCAGCTGCTCATTATTTCTAAGTTTAATTCAATTTAACTAGTATTTGTTGGGCTACATACTTCCAATTATTCTTTTCACTGTATGACACTGAAAAACCTCCGGTTGGATTAAATTACCCCCTTTCCTAACCTCAGTTTGAGATTTGGGTTTTAAAAAAAAGTACAGAATTATCTGTTATTCCAATAGAAAAACAAGATTCAGTGTTAGTTATCTACTGTTATATAACAAATTACCCCAAACCTTAGTGGCATATAAAAACAACATTTATTTTCTCAGAGTTTCTGTGGGCCAAGAATGCAGAAGCAGGGGCGCCTGGGTGGCTCAGTGGGTTAAAGCCTCTGCCTTCAGCTCAGGTCATGATCTCAGGGTCCTGGGATTGAGCCCCGCATCGCATGGGGCTCTCTGCTCAGCAGGGAGCCTGCTTCCTCCTCTCTCTCTGCCTGCCTCTCTGCCTGCTTGTGATCTCTGTCTGTCTAATAAATAAATAAAATCTTTTAAAAAAATGCAGAAGCAGCTTAGCTGGATCCTTGGTTCTGGGTCTCTGGCAGGGCTACAGTCATCTCAAGACCCAAGTGGGAAGGACCTACTGCCTAGATCACTCACATGGTTATTTATAGGAAGGATTCTGTTCCTCAGGGGTTTTTGGACTGAGGCCTCGGTGCTTCACAAGCTGTTGACTGAAGGTTTCCTTCAATTCTTTGTCATGTGGGCCTCACCATAAAGTATCTCACAATAGGCATCTGGCTTAAACAGCACAGCAAGTGAGAGGACAAGAAAGAGCGAGGGAGATGGAAGTCACAGTCTTTGGTAACATGCCATCCTTTTGCCGTATTCTGTTCATGAGAATCAAGTTACTAAATTAAGTTCACATCCAGGAGGAGGTATTTAGAGATGCAGTAAATATCTGGAGGTGGGATCCCTGGGGGTCCACCACAGAAGTTTACTCACTGCAAATACACTTTATCATGGTCCACATTACAGTCTAGTTTCCAGGTCTACATTTGTGGTTAAAGTGGAATAACCTACCAGCAATAACAATGAAAAGGGCTCCTTTTATTCTATCGGCCATCTTCATGGGACTGTGATATTCATAACTAGATGATTTAGAAGCCACATTTGCAATTGCCGCTCAAAAAAGAGTTGGATGTGAGATAGCATAATATGATGTAATCATACACAAATTAGAGACCCCAAAGATGTGCCAATTACACATAAATACTTCATGATCTAAACACCACTGATCTAAATGATACACACAAATCAGCAATCCCATAAAACATTATACATTTTTAAAACATGTTCTTTCTTCATCAATGCCTCACTACTGAAAGAAGAATATTTCCATCTATATTAGGAAAGTGAACTGGTCAAAGTCTATTGGACAGGACGTGTAGGATGTTAGCAAACACATTTTTAGAAACAACCAAAGCTGGGGTACCTGGGTGCCTCTGTCACTTAAGTGTTTGACTCTTGGCTTCAGCTCAGGTCATAATCTCAGAGTCATGAGATTGAGCCCCACTTTGGGCTCTACACTCAGCAGAGAGCCTGCTTGGAATTCTCTCTTCTCCCTCTGCCCTGCCCCCTCCCTCAAATAAATAAATAAATATTTTATAAAATTTAAAGAATTAAAACAACCAAAGCTAGAAGTGAAAGGGATCATGTAACCTTAAGCCTGATCAGAACAAATAGATAAAAGCAACAGTTGACCAAAAAAAAATCTTGTGAGCAGGATGTAGAGATAAACTAATAGGGACTGAGAACTTAAACACTATTAAAGACAAGACAATATGGAGTGGTGGAAATTGTGGCAAACCATAGAATACAAACCCTGTCCCTCCAGAAATACTAGTTTTGTTTCCAAACAAAACTTTATTAATAAAACAAATCACCAAGGACCAGAGTTAGTTATAGCTGTTACAATGAGATCATGGATTATTTCAGAGCTCAAAAGGAGTACTATGGATGTGCCGCTATCCCAGTTTGGCTTCCTGAACAAAACTATGCTCTTAAAGATGCTAGTTCTTTCAAGTTCCTTAAAATTCAGATATGTATCAATTCTAGTCTTGATGGTTGATGAAGATGTGTATAAGCTTTAGGGGAAAAGTGTTTAACCAAAGTAATTTCTTTAAAAGTCTAGAAAAGAAGATTCAGTCTTATTTCCTCTCACTTAGAAAAATGACAGACACTCATTCCTGTTTCTTCTGCTATTTTTCAGAAGGGCAATGGCAAACTATAGACTGCAGGCACAGAAGTTCTCAAGGTACATTTGACAGGGTAAATTTTCTTTCTCCCATGTCATCACTCACTCTCCACCTACCCTCATTCTTTTACTTGCACTTCTTTGTTTTTGCCAGCTGGTCTTAAACGTTGTGCCACCCAGTGTTGACCTACCACCCTGTGAACACCCAGTTAAAGATAGAATCTTGAACAAAATCCCATACACATACATGTACCATTTATCATTAGGGGCCCTAACTTAAAGTTAATACACAATTGGACCCACAGTCTGACCAAGAGCATAGGGTATTCTTTTTCCTTTAGGTCTGGTCCTTGGTGAGACAAACTGCGGTGTTCTGAGAGTCCTTTCAGTTGCCATTCAGTTCTGCAGATGTCTTAGGATTCTGTGACAAGCAAATAAGCTCACTTGGATCAGTCAGATCAGTGTAAAAGCTTGCTTATTTCTCAGGAGAGGTGTTGGTGCCATTAGAGAACAGGGAAGAAAGACAGACTAACTAACCTTACAGCAAAAAACTTAGGTAATTTGTAGTACGTAAATCTTAAAGTGACAGTAAATCATTCAGATCTTTTCTGTTATTTCTTAGCCTAGCAACCCTGATGGCCTACATTTTCCTAGAGCGACCTCTTCCCCCATGCCTCACATTTTCTGTTACACGTGGAGACCAATAACTAGTCTGTCATTCAGGAGTACATCGGGAGAAGGAGTGGCTGGCGTTTATAAAGGTCTCTGGGCCCTCTGAAATGACAGAGCCCAGTACGTACAGAGTACGAAATAGCGTAGCTGATTGGGCTGCATAAGTATTCCAAGAACTGCTGGGTGTGAGGGGAGTGCAGTCCTAGCATAATTTTTTATTATTTATTTATTTATTTTTATTGTGTTCTGTTAGTCAAGCCCTAGCATACTTACCTATGCTCTGTTCTAAGATTTTTCTGCAGTTTCAGAAACCAAGATGACTGCTGCGTTCTTCCTAAGCTAAAGGGGGAAGATCTTTTAATGTTTTCTTTTAAATGAATTTATCTTGGAATAGTTTATTATGTAGACCAGAGAGCTAAAATATCATTTTTACTCATAATCCCCCCCACCGATATTTACAGAGAAATAGGGGAGGAATTCTGCAAGTAATTGGGTTTTGATCTATTGCCATCCCCAGCAGCTGTCACCCTTCAGTTTTGAGGAGTTCACCCCCATTTAATAAAGAACAATGGCTCCCTTGAAGTGATACTGCAATCAGTAATAATAGTAGAGGAACTTTGATATCTGGGCACTTTCCCTTCCTTACATAATTCTTCCAAGAATTCACAATTTAGAGCTGCAAAAGACCTTAAAACATCCAGCTCAGTATTTCTCCTGAGTCTTTCACAGGTGAGGAAACCAAGTCTAGGTCATATTAAATGACTTGCCCTGAGGCAGATTGTTTCTTAGCGACAGAAGTGGAACTAAATCCCAAGTGTCTGTGCTCATGACAAGTGCCTCCCGGGCAAATACTGTGCTATATCAGAGACCCAAGGCCCTGAGGACTCCTGTGTATTTGCAAGAGAAACTGTAAAAAGGACAGGAAAGGACCAAATGACTAAACATAAAAAGAATTGTTTATAATATTGGGCCTTTTCTTAAGTTTCAGGCTTAAAAGGTAGTTTTTGTAACCCCCCTATGTCTCTAAACTCCCCTTTCAAGGCTGGAGGTGAAGGATTGCGCCAGGAATCCAAAAGCTCTAGAAAAGGAGGAAGGAGACACACAGGAGACACACAGGAGAAAGAAGAAAGGCAGACATAGACCATGTCAGCTGTCCAGTGACCCACTGGGAGTCAAAACACTTGTTTAACCCTCGAAGGTGGCCTTAGAAAACAATTACTAACAGTAGCCACTGCTGTTTCAAAGAAGGAAAAGCATAATGGAATAAAATAACTGAACTGATCTTATTTATTATTTTAATCTTAAAAATCTTAATCTTAAAAAAGCATAATGGAATAAAATATCTGAACTAATCTTATTTGTTATTTTCTTCTTTAATCTGGATAGAGAGGAAGAAAAAATGGGCAAGAGAGAAAGGCACTCTAGGAGAGAATGAGGACACATCTTTCAAGCATTAAGTTCCATGGAGATGACATTTTTAGAAGAATCAGCCAGGAAGCAGCATGGTGTAATGGTTGGGAACATGGCCAGACTCCCTAAGTTTGATTTTACCTATTTCATAGGGGTATTGTGAGACTTAAATGAGTCAATATTTGTAAAATACTTAAAATGGAGCCTGGCATATCCTATGTGCTACATTTATGTTTACTAAATAAATTTTTTAAAAACTTGAAGGTGAACCAAGAAAAAAAGTGAGGTTCCCTCATCCCATTAAAAATTACTTCTCCAGACATACACAATAGGCAAAATGAATCTCCTTTTATTCATTTCATAGATCTATTATGAAATACCTGCTGCATGCCAGGTACTCTTCTAGGTGTTAAGGAGTTGATGTTAGGAAACAACACCGACAAGGTCACGGTCCTCTTGCAGCTTACATCCTAGAAAGGGGTGCAGACAAAAAGAAGTAAACAGATGTAATCTCAAGTAATGACAGGTATTATAGAAAAATTAATTAAACAGGGAGTAGACAGAGTGATATACAAATGCATTTTAATCTTAGGTAGGCCGACTAAGATTCACACCCAGGCAGTTAACCTGAGGTTCTTTACCACCTCACTGTGTTGTCCAAACACTGTATTTTGAAGCACAAGAAGTGTACTAAGGGGATATTGAAATGACTAAGCTAAATATTCCAAGTAAGGCACCTTCAAAGAACTTGGAATTTGGCAAAAATGAACTCTCATCAGCTTTTAAATTAACCTAATTTAATCCTACTTTAGCCACCTGGGCAAGTTGTTAAATTCTGTAGTCCTGTTCCCTCATCAATGAGAAGGAGATGGTGGTCGAACCCACCGTATTAGATTGTGGTGAGTGCTATGGTTAGAAATCCCTAGGAAGCGCCTGGCATTTAGAAGCACTAAATTAATAGTAGGAATAACCACTTAAAATTGTTCAGTAATGCTCATTAAGTTAACAAAACTCAATGAATTTTTGCCATTGCTCTTGCCTGGTGCCACACAGTAACAGAATGGATATACTTCTTGATAAAAGACTCTGGCTAAAAATGCCCATGACTGCGTTGTGCTGTGAGCTTTCCATTCTTACTTGTGGATTTCTCACAGAGCAAATTATGCATTCTCTAGATAAGAAGAGGGCAAAACTTTTGAATCTGGTCGTCATCCACTAAATTATTGTTTTTCCTGCATTTAGGATTATTGTTTAACCCATCGAGAGCTAGAAGCAAAGTTGTTTAAAATCATAACTAGGGCTTTCCTAGCTAAGAAATTAAATGAATAACATAATACTGAGAGGGCATCCTGCCTGCATCTCTTAAGGGTAATGTAATCAGTTCTGTACACTAAATGGCAAGTCACAGAGGGGTAGGTACAGAAAGTACTTTGAACAGCAAGCTCGATAAAGATGTGCGACATAGGATGGCACAGAAGTGAACTGAGAAGCTGAGTGGGCAGACCTTGACAGTACAGTTCCAGTAAATTGCTAAAGGCATTGTGATTTCACAGAAAAGCAAAACTAAGTAAATTCATGGAAGAGATCTAAAAGAACATACCTGGGGCACCTGGGTGGCTCAGTTGGTGAGGCATCCAGCTCTTGATTTTTGGCTGGGGTCATGATCTCAGAGTCATGGAATCGAGCCCCAGCTGGGGCTCCACACTGAGTGCAGAGTCTGCTTGAGTTTCTCTCCCTCTGCCCCTCCCCCTGCATGCGCACACATGGCGCTCTCTCTCTCCCTCCCCCTCTGTCTCTCATGTAAATAGAACTTAAATAAATAAATTAAATAAATAAACATATCCACCATTTTGAATGCCCCATCCCCACATTTACCATATAATTAAATTAAGTGCTAACTTAATAGCTGAATATAATTTAGCTGTATTTCTTATTTTTGACCAATAGCATCCAAGTGAGAAGTCTGTGTTCAATTATGCCTACAAATGCACTGAGCATCTACTTATGTTTCAAACACAATGCAAGGAGAAAAAAGATGAAATTACACATTATCTGCCTTCTAAGAGATTACAGTCTAGCAAAGGAGGTTGAACCAATATCCAAGTGATTTTAATACAAAGCAAAGCATGAACGAGCTATAATAAAAGTAAAAATACAAGCTCTGGATGTTAAATGTAAAGGGAAGGTCTCTTATGTACAGGAAATCAGGAGAGGATTCCTGGAGGAGGAGGCAGATGAATCAAGAAGCTCTTCTTATGCACCTTAAAAACTCCTTTGCTATGGGGAATTTTGAGATAGGCTCATGATACTCTGAGCAGAAAGTGACCCAAAACATTTGCTTTCTTGTTCAGGCAGATAGATCTGCTGTTTGTTTCTCATTTGTAATAACCATTCTCTGAAATACAGCCCATGCCATTAATCCAGCTATGAATTTCATCCATTACTTTGCCTTTCGAGTTATAAAAAGTCAAATACTTTGAACCCTAACAGATACCTACACTCAGCTTCAGTGGAGCAGGCTTAACTAGCAACAGAGTTAATATTCTCCTACCCTAAGCTAAGCACTTCCTCGTTACCTGTATTTCTTGGTGATGATTTTCTTTGTTGGTGATTAATGAGCTTTTAGATTTCCATCTTTTGACTCTGGGTTCTAATCTGATGGTTGATCTGTAGACCCACCATGAATGCACTAGAACAACATAAGAATCCACATTGCCCAGGACGTTCCTGAGCATACTCAGAAAGACACTGCAGGCAAATATCTGTGTTAACAGCCAACACTTGAACAAAAATCTTCTGTGTGCCAGGCACTGTTGTAGGTCCTATTAGGCTAACTCCACAGTTACTCATTTAAATCTTAAAATTAATTAATTCTAACTCTTACAGTTGAAGAAACGAAGGCACAGGAAAGCTAAGTAACATTCCTATTTCATGCAGTTAGTAAGTGGCTGAGTCCGGGCTGGAACGAGGCAGCCTGGCTCTGGAATCTGTGCTCTCAGCTGCTTTTCCCTACTGCCTCTATCACCTGAGCTTCCCATGCCTTTGCTCTGTGGATAGCCTGTCAATGCCTCCACCTTTAGACAAGTGACTGGCTATTGTCCTCATCTTCTACAGATCTAGCACATTTTATTTTAAAAAGGAGTTCAGCTTTTTTGTTTAAGTTAAAAGATTATTACTGGTCTTATCAGAGAAAGTGAGTACTCAGTAAACTGTCAGATTCCTTCCTTCTTGTCTTCCAGAGCAAATACATTTTAGCTTTATTCATTGTATAAATTTGTGATGGCATAGTGCTATATGGATATACTTTAGATGACCTTTAAGGTTATTATTTATGAACCCCAGAGTCCCAACAGGTTAAAAGCTTTTTCTTCAATGCATCACCAGTTTTAACCCTCAGTTGCTTCTTTACTTAGAGGTCACTGTTTGTTGGGAAACAGTTGTATTGACGATTTTCTAATATGATGAGATAAATGTATTGCAGAAATTTATGAATGTGAAATTTTCTTCACAAATGTACAAGAGATTATTGTATAGATGTAAAGATTGATTTCCCTGCCTTTCACCTCCGGGGCTCAATTACATCATCATCTATAAACATTGCTGGTGTCCACTTTTGAGAGAGTACTTTTCTAAGTGCTACTCATGTAGACACAAAGCAACAATTGACCTTACATCCCAAGTCCTTAGCATCCCCGGTAGGATTGGAACCAGATGAAGGGATAGGGCAACTCCAGACACATAATGTCTGCAAACACCCACATGCCCAGATGTTCCTCAGTGAATCTATGATTCGTGCATCCATTCAATCGGATAGTTGCTCATTTTGGCCCTCTGCGAGCTTCAGAGATGAAGACACAAAACTGGATAATATTTGGTCCCTGCCTTGAGGAGTTCTACCTACATTTTGGACACAAATATGTCAAAAACTAAACTATTATGTGAAAAAAGAAAACTGCTACAGAGGAGGGAAAAGCTAAGTACATGAGGTTGAAGGAAGGTTTTTTGGATAGGTAGATGATGTTTGAACTAAATCTCAAAGAATTACTAAGTATTTTTATTTATTGAGTATTTTTATTAAGTATTTTTCCCTAAATAGAGCATTGAGGGAGTCACTCCAGACAGAGGATGCTACCTGTGTTCCTGCTAGATCTAGAGACAGTAAGGAGAAATGGATGCCTACATTCGTCCATTCTGTCTCTGCCTGTCTGTCTTTTGTGCGTGCACACTCACTTTCACACACACACACACACACATACACATTCTTTCCCCATATATGAACCCCAAGAGAAACTATAGAAGAGTCTCTTCCCAAATTTTTCCAATCCTCTCAAGTTTCTTCTCTTTTCTGGAACTTATAAAAACATTGGCACTTAATTATTTTCTTACATTCAAATATATATATCCAAGGAAATTACATATTCCTGGAAGGAGGGAACCTTAGGCCCTTTTGTATTTTGATAATGCCTAGGATGATGTGACATATATATTTCGTGCATAAAAATTATGTTGAATTAAGTAACTAATAACTACTAAAACTGTTGGTAAGAGATGACTCTCTACTGAGATTTTACACAAGAACAGCGGAAAATTCAATGCCGCTCCAATGTCTGAGGTAATTAAAAATTCTGAACTGACCCACAAAAATCTAAGACTATGAGGCTAGAAACATTTTTATAAGGACCAAGATATTGTTTATTGTGACCGCCAATGGTAGTGAAATAATTCTTAGATTATTCCCTCACTGTAAATATAAAAGGATTCTCAGCAACTCCAGCCAGGGTCTCAAAATGGGGTTGCAATTCTCTGTGTATTCTAAACCTTACTGAAATCCCTCCTAATGGTTTGTTCTGGGTGTCTCACATCACATGTGCACCATTAATCAAAACCACTCACTGACCAAGTGACACCTGCTCTCTTCTGCCTCTCTTGCTCTCGCTTATCACCAAAGCTTGAAGCAGTGCCACCCCGACTCACCAAAAGTGCAGTCAGTGCTGTCAGTACCCGCTAAGGGTGCCAGATCTGCCATTAATGACGGCCAAAGCCGGCTTCATAGCTGCAGGTGCCCAGCATGTCAAAGGTTCTGATGTTTGCGCTGCTGGCTGCAGTGCCCAGGATCTTCCCATCGCAAGCTCCTTAGCCAGTGCCAACTGAATGTTCTGCCAGTGCCACTGAAGCCTGCCAATGTGGGCACCATCACCAAGCGCTGGTGCCCAATGTTGAGGGCACCAGTGTCTAAAATACAGCACCATCTCTGCTTGCTGATGAAGTTGCCGGGGCCAATTATGCTGACTCCTTTTGTTCCCAATGTCCCAAAAATGTTCCATGATGCAGCTTTTTTATTGAGGCTTCTTCTTCTTAAGGCTGATCCATGGGAGCTAGGCCAGGGCCTAGTCAGAGTGCCAGATCCTGAAAGCCATTCAGAATCGAACATTCCCTATGACACTTGTCTATTGTCCTTTGAATCATATACATATGCATTGGCTGCCTTCTTTGAGCAGAAGAGTCTTTTGAGGACTCTGAATTCCTCACGGAAGACAGACCCATGCAAGACCAACCCTGTCAGTTATCCATACATTCCCACACGTGAAAGGTGAATATGGATCTATTCAAGTTGAAATCCTTGCCACACAGCTGTGGCCATCAAGCTGACAGATTCCCAGCCTGTGTTAGAGAGCAAGGGACATTTTACTTTGTGTTTCGGAAAATCATCCAGAGTCTGACCGCTTCTCACCAGCTCTACTCTAGGACCCTGTCCAACCCATTAGCCTCTTTCTCCTGCATTACTTCCACAGCCTCTGAGCAGTCTCCCTCCTCCTAACTCTTGCCTCCCTAGGAACTATTCTCAACACAGCAGCCGGTGACTCCACTGAAACGTAACCTAAACCATGTCACACTTCTGCTCAAATTCCTGCACTGGCTCCCTATTTCTCTCCAAATGAAAGCCAAAGCCTTCCAAGACCTTCAGAGCTTTACCTTCCCCAGCCCCTGACCATGTCTCTGACCTGCCCCCCACCCCTCTCTTCCCACACACGCTGCTCTAACCCCCTGGTTTCCTTGTTATTTCCTGAACAGACAGCAGTCTCCCTTCTTCCTGAGGGCCCTGGCCTTTCCTGGGCTCTCTACTTGGCATCTTGTCCCCTGATTGCCGGCACAGCCTCTTTACCATCCTTAAATCTCTATTCAAATCTTGCCTTCTGAGTGAAGCTTTCCCTAACCCGCCTGTTATCCTGCACAGGCACCGACTACTCCACAGGCACTCTCTAGCGCGTCAAATTCTCCTGCCTCACTTTCTCTTTTTCTTTTCGCAACACATCAGTTTCTGACATTATTTCCTTATTTCCTATGGTTTGTTAATTATTATTGTCTCCCCCACTAGAAGGTAGGTTCCTTAATGACTGGCACTTTTACATGTTTTTTGACTGATGCATCCAGAAGAATAGGTAGAAAATAGTAGGCATGCGGCAAGTATTTGAGTGAATAAATGAATGAGTAGATGAGTGGATGGGTGGACGGACAGACGGATGCATGAACGTGTGGTAGATCTCCAATTCTGTAATTCCTATACTAATTTTTGGCTGCTGTCTGAATGATATGCTTCGTACTTCCCTACCCAGGCAGAACACAAATTACTCGTTTGTATACTGCTAACTTTGGTTTTAAAGTACATCTATCTGTTTGAAGTACTTCAGTGGGTGATGTGATTATGCCTGAGAAAGGACATGGTTTTTAAATATCAAATAAACAGAATTGGCATTCAGAACGTTCATTATTTTCTGAAGACTCAAGTTTGGGGAATTTTTTTTGTTGAGACTAATAATGTGCAAGCAATTTTCCTGACTGATAGTAGCATTTAAAATTTCTGTTCTAAGAGCAGAGCGGTGTGCTACATAACCACTGTGTATCTACATGAATGTCAGCAGATATGCACTGTCAGTGGGGGAAAAAGTGATCCTGTGTCTTTCTCTAAATATAATTCCTATCACTGGTGGAGCTTGAAAACGTGAATGAGGGTGAACATTGTACGACACCTTATTCTCGTCGCAGTAAATCCCCTTCATCTTTAATCTGAGCTCTTGTTTTGTGAAAGATCTTTGCAGCCAGGAACTACATCAAAATAAACAGTGATATTTAACAAAAGGATCTAGGATCAATATTACCGAAACAAGGATTTTACAAATGAAAAGATGGTAAAAACATGTCCTTTTACTGAATTTAAAAAAAAAAAAGAAAGAAAGAAAGAAAGAAAGAAAAGTTTTCCCAAAAACTTCAGAGTGAAGTGCAACAAAATCATTCAGTGTGACGATGTTTACGTCTGTGCGAGTGGCCACAACCCCGCGGGTCTTATCTGGCAGGTAACTGCCTGGTTCTCGGCGATGCTGCCTGTGGCAGGCACTCTGCACGCCTGGAGATGAAGCTGTAAATGACCGTGGCTGACTGGCAGTCCACTCCCACTGCTTGCAAAGCAATAAGGAGACGATGGTGTCCTTGTTGCTGTTATCATTCTGTTTTTCCTACCATGATTGATAGAGCTTCTCTGTTTTGGCAGCTTCACCTCTTTAACTTGTGGTGAGTCTGGTACCTGTGGTCAAAAGGGGTGCCCCTAACCCCGATGGCTAGAGGCTGGACTAGTCTGGCTAGTGCTTCTACTTCATTCACTAACCTACTCTCCTGTGCCCCTGGAAGGTGATTGCCCCTGTGTCTTGAGAACATTTCTTATTTATGTACGCTTTGTTGTCTGCTGCTTTACTTCTGGTTTACTCCATGGCTTGTCAAAAGGAGGGAAATGTCAGGGCCCCTCTGGGCTAGACTTCAGTTTGTTTCTTTTATTCATGAAATAGAAATCACAGGGTATTAAGAGACAGTGCCTTGTCCGAAGCACTTTACCTTTATTCCCCCAAAATGTCGTGCAGAGTAATATCCAGCTGTGACTCCTTCACTGCTCCTGCCCTATGCCTAAAGCTGGGAGTCTTCAGTGTCTGAACATTCAAAAGACCCCATGTCGCAAGGTTCGGTGGCTGCCGGGAAAAAATACAGACGTTACAATCATCTGCAATTGTTAAGTCCGTAATGACATCCAAACACAATTCGCTTACAAAGCTCTGAGGGTTTAAGTGTCTTCCAATTCTTTTCTAGAATATGTATCCATAACAGAGTATGATTGTAAACAAAGGGTCTTCGAGCAGCAGATCTGTACATGTTCATGTCTCCCTCCCCTGCCACATATGGACACCTAGAGACCTATCACACCTCATTTCCTAACAATAGTCACGGTGTATTAGTCCTTTCAGTTCCCACAGAAGGAATCTCATTACACGGGGTACCCAGAGGCTCAGGCTGTGTAAAGGGTATTTTCCCAAAGACCACCTAAAACCCCTCACACATGAGATAATACACGTGAGATCACTTTGAGATCTTCAAAGTCTCATGTGATTGTTAGGTGACATTCTTACCATTAATAGTCCTATCCATTCTGTAGACGTGTCTCTCCCAGCCAAGTTGCACTACAATAGCACTTAGATGGTGGTGGATAGACTTTTTTCTGGGGCCCCGTGATCAGTGGATCTGCCTTTCTCTTTCATGTTCAGTCAGTCTTTTAAGAACCACTGATGAAACAGCGCAGAGATGTCTAAGCCCAGGTCTCAAGCCTATGGGGGATCTGATCCTCATGCTATCCGACAGACCTGCATTTGGACTTGGCAGCCCGCTGCCTGCTGGCACTGCTTGTCCTAGTTTATTTTCAGGGCTGCTGTTAGTCCGAGTCTTGGGTAGCAGCAGGACAGAGCAGAAGAGGCTAGAACAAGAGCAGGAGTAGAGGGAGGTGCCTGAAGATATCAGCGGTCTGTATTACAAAAGTCTATCAGGGAGTCTGACAGTACATAGTACCTCCAGTGGGAAAAGAAGCCACCGTCCATTTGCAGCTTCATAGGCAAGTTTAAGTCTCCGAGCCCGGTGCCTCACAGCTGTCGCAACCAGTAGGTTTAGGGAAATGATAGTCGGGTTTGTGTGTTTGTACCCAGGGATGGCTGCCCTTGCCCACATGACAACCTTTACCAGCACTTCACATACAAGGACCCAGCTCTCACCGAGTCCAAGCCAGGTAGGGCTAGCTCCTAGATCCTTAAAACTATATTAATACAGATTATCAACCCCAAACTTACCCCAGCTAATGCCTCTCATGCTATAATTTCCAAGAAAGGCCAGCAAATTCCCAAAGCAAAAGGCAAACCCTCTACCCCTGTCAATCCCCACAGCACCCTCAGTCTCTTATTCCCTTATATTTCAGAACTTCCTCAGCCCTACGTCCTCATTTCTCACTCCTCTCCATGCCTTTTCCTATGCTTTCTATAACCTTCCATCTCCCTCCTCCTCTTCTCTTGCAGACTCCTTAAAAGAATAGCTCTGATTGCAGTTTCTACTTCCTCATCTCTTACACCTAAACCCAGGGCAGCTTCGCCTCGGGGCTCTTTTCTATAAAATCCTGGGGACCGGTTTGCCAGATCCCACGAACCTTCCCCCTTCCTCCTCCTAGTAGGCCTCTCCGCAGCATTCCGTCACTGACAACTCCACCCTCTTTGAAACTGTTTCCCCCCTTTCCCTTCTGGTCTTGACTATTGCTTTTTTGGTCTCCTGAGTATGATTCTTATCTTTCACCTTGGAAGGGTTGCTTTGTCCTCACACCACTTCTCTTCCCGCAGTACACACCCTCCCCAGTCTCATCCAGGCAGGATTTCAGCTCCCACTTAGGATAAAAATAACCAAGATTTACTGAGTGCTTCCGGGTGCCAAGTATTGTGCATTTTTTGCTGAATGACGACAACTCCCCCCAAGGCAGACATTCTTATCTCTCACATTACCAATCAGGAGGCAGGTGCTGAGGAGGACTGAGTAGCTTACTCAAGGTCAGACAGCTGATACCTGGAGGGGCCAAGACTCCTACTTGTACGGAGAATGATGCCCAAGGTTATATGTCTCCTCGGGCTTCTCCCCCAAATGTAAAGTGCAGTTCCATGGCGTCTTTAATTTCTTATGTCTCAAAATTGTTGGTGTCATCTCCGTCTATTTTCTCCTCTTTCTCCACTAGTAACACCACCATGTACCCCGGGGACAAGGAATCAAAGCTGGAAACTTGAGACCTCCCACAATTTCCCCCTCTTATATCTTGCATAGTTATCGCAAAAGGATGATAGTGTGATTGACAGAAAGATGCCAACAAACGCAGTTAAAGGAAACGGGGTTTCTCTGAATGGCGATGGCTGTGAAAATTAACGGCTTCACAAAGCAAGAGACAATGAGACATACTGTCAAGTGGAAGTATGGGCTTCCTTAAATGTTATGTATGAAATTACCTTATTTTCAATTCTGTTTGTATTAGAGGAAAGGCGAAGCTGCTAGAATAGAAACCTCATAATGTAGTGGTTTAAAGAATAGAACATGTACTTCTCCCACGTAACAGTCTTGAAGTACGCCGTCCAGGTTTACAAACTGGCTCTGCTCTGTGCGATTCTGGAAAGACCCAGGACCCTCCATCTGTCGCTCTGTCATCCTCCAAAGCACTGCTACTCAAAGCATGGTCCAGGGACTGACAGCATTATCATTACCAGGAAGCTTGTTAGGAATGCAGAATCTCAAATTCTCCCTCCAGCCTATTGAATTAGAACCTGCATGTTAACAAGATCGCCCACGTGATTCTTTTGTACATGCAGGTTTGAGAAGCGTTTCCCAAACTCTCAGTTATTATTTTGCCTGTGGATTCAAAGCTGGACTGCAGGCACTGATGTTCCAGCTCACGAGAAGATGAAAGGAAAAAAGCAATTCTAGAGCAAGGAACCTATTTTTTAGGGTGAAGGTGATCTGGAGGTTACATGCATCACTTTCACTAGCTTCCCACAGGCTTGAATATATCCTCATAGAAACAATCAGAAGCAAAGCTGGAATTATCTTTTGTTGTTGTTGTTGGGATTTTTTTTACATATTTATTTGGTGTATCTTTTCTCTAGTAAGCCCCATTACTGTAGAAGAGGAGGGAACAGTTTTTAGTGGACAACAAGGAATCACTGTTTCAATTTTGTAACACTTTACAGACATAAAAACATCTAATTTGTTATTGACCTTTGGGCTTCCTTGTTGCCTTGATCTAATTACCATACCAATATCATAATACGGACTTAACAGCTTACTGTATTCAGAACTATATTTATTAGAGAAGAGGGAGGTGCAGTAAGAGTGGGAGAGAATCTTAAGCAGGCTCCATTCTCAGTGCCAAGTTCAATATGGAGCTCGCCCTCACCACCCTGAGATTATCACCTGAACTGAAATCAAGTTGGATGCTTAACGGACTGAGTCATCTTGGTGCCCCCGAACTATTTTTTTTGTAATCCCAAATCTATTATAATATCTTTCCCTCTTTTTGTTTCCCTTTCCTATTTTTATTGCCTTCTTGCTACAGCTTTCATCCCGTGGCTCCATCTTTGTAAAATAGCATCCTTGTCTGAACAGACAAAGCTGCTTTCAGGCAGAGGAAGAACCACAGGCAACACATATGTGTGTGTATACATATAACAAATCCAGAATATTTCAAATAAAGCTGAGAAATTAAGAGGAAATGAAACTGTAGTGATCGTGTAATCTTACAAAAATCTCCTAGATCAATGGTTTGCAAATATTTCTTTTTAAAACAAAGAACTCCTCTTCCTCTTCTTACCTGTGTGAAACACTTAAAATATGGGTTACCCTGACAAAGGTAGACTAGGCAGTCTCAGAGCCTTGCCTTTTCAGTGGCCTCCTAACTGGTTCCCTTAACGCCCCAGATTCCACAGAGCCCTCACTGTCCCGGGGTCAATAATCTCTGCCTGCTAGGTTGCCCCTGATGATAACAGGATGCCGTCTCTGAGGCCAGATTTGCTTTAAGAGGCTCCTAGAGGAAAGTCAGTGTGTATTTGGGCAGAATAACAAAGCACTGAGAGCAACAAGGAAGGTATTTAGTAAGACATATCCACATATCTCAATTTTTTGGAGACCGAAGCTTCTTTCACTGCTAACAGCAATTTCTGTTCCAGTTTGGGTTTTCCCCACACTTTGGGATTCAAGAAGTTGAATCAGATAGCCTAGTTGTGAGGCTCTGTTAGGAATGCCCACTGCCTGTCCACCACAGATTACAGACTATGCCTAATTCCTATTCATGCTGGGCAGTACTGCAAGCCTGGCAGCCCCTGGAACTCTCCGTCTAGCTCTGTCCTGCAGGTGTTCCTACTGGAAAAGGGTTTCATTGTTGGAAATTTGAGAAAGCAGTCACAGTGCTCCTTGTGGATGCTGCTGACAACTCATGAGAGAAGTGTGGATGCCATCTGAACTTCAGCCTAAATGTCCTTGTTGTCCTTTTTTCTTTCTTTTACTTATTTTTTTTTTTATGTTTTGCCTTTGGGCTTCTTTTTCTTTTACTGGATAAATAAATCCAACACTAATTTGATGTTAACTTACAAAAGATAGAATTGCAAGATGTAGGAATTATGAAGGAACTTTGAGATCATTGGCCTAATACTATCATTTTACAGATGAGAATACTGAAATGTGGAGAGGTAAAATAACTTGCCCACCATCACACAGTTTGTTAACAGCAGAGCCAGGATGCTGGGCTATGGAAACAAAGCCCAGTGCATTTTGTAACACAGCATCATACTACCTGGAATTGGCTCTTGGTATGTAATCATTTTAAATAGCTGTACATTAATGTTAGACATAAAAATAGTCCTCATTTTCATAAGATGCAGCACAAAATACAAATGTCCTTTACAAGTGGACACCAGGCCACGGAATTTGTCACTTTAATCTTCATGTGTTCATTAAATCACTTAATTTAATAAACACTGGGCAAATGCCTGCCATGTATGGAATGCTTCACTTGACACATAAGAGACAACAAAAATGAGTAAGACCTTGTTTCTTCATCAAAAGGGTGACAGTCTGATAAAGAAGACAACTACATCTATAGCTATAAAAGAATTATATGCAAATTACTATAAAAATCTAGGGGAAGGTATAATTAATTTTTACTTGGGCCTAAGGGTAGCATTGGAGAAATCTTCATAAAAGAGGAAACATTTAAATAGGGTCTTTTAAGAAAGGATAGCATTTCAACAGGGAAACAGAGGAGAAAACAGTAATCCTGGCAGAGGGAATGGCAAGAGCAAAGGTACAGAGATATACCAGTTATAAAATGGATTATGCCTTCAAAAATCATACTCCTAAAATAAAGAATTACTTAGTTCAGGATTAGCAAGGAAGGAGGACATAGATGTTTACTAGATGACAGCCAGAAAGCTTGGGAAGGATGTTAATGTTAGCTTAGCTCAGCATCACTAGTCTTTCTCAGTCTCATGGATGTGACTTTGAACTCCTAAATTAAAGAGTTTGGGTTATTTTATGTGACAACTTGACTAGGCCATGATACGCACATATTCAGTCAAACTCCAGTCTAGGATGTCATTTTTTTAGATGAAATTAACATTTAAATCAGCAAGCTCTCAGTAAAGCAGACTGTGTAAAACAGTAACGCCCTCCATTATATGGATGGACTCCATCCATTCAGTTGACGGCCTTATAAGAACAAGACTGAGGTCCTCCACGAGTAAGAGGGAGTTCTGCTTCCACACTGCTCTCAGGCTCCGCGGAGCCAGGGTAGACTCCAAGCTTCTACATTTAGGTTTGCTCCACAAGTCTTCCTCTTTCTCCTAGCACCAGTGGTTGCGTGGTGATTCAGCCACTTGTTATTCTTGTAATAGAGCCTAGGAATGCAAAAGAATGAGTAGATCACAAGGGTGGAGAGGCTTCACCTATGAACTGCCACACGGACACTTCTACCTGTACTATTGGCCAGGCAAGTACATGGCCAATATCAATGGAATGGAGAATTAACTCCAATCACAGTGGGATACAATGCAGATCCCTTGGCAAAGGGCACAGAGGCATAATTCTAACACAGGAAGGAAGTGAAGAATTGGAAACAGTTCAGTCTACTTGGGTGACCTTGTTAGTTATATTTCTGAAAAACAGCTGTCAGCTGGGACAGAGGGTTAAATAAGTTAAAAGACATAAACCCTTTTTATTTATTTTTTATTTTTTTTAAGACTTTATTTATTTGACAGAGAGAGACACAGTGAGGGGAGAACACAAGCAGGGGGAGTGGGAGAGGGAGAAGCAGGCTTCCCACTGAGTAGGGAGCCTGACGTAGGGCTCCATCCCAGGACCCTGAGATCATTGCCCTGAGCCAAAGGCAGGAGCCTAACAACTGAGCCACCCAGGAGCCCCAGACATAAACCTTTTTTTTTTTAAGTCTTTTTTTTTTAACGTTTTATTTATTTATTTGACAGACTAAGATCACAAGTAGGCAGAGAGGCAGGCAGAGAGAGAGGAAGAGAAGCAGGCTTCCTGCCGAGAAGAGAGCCCAGTGCGGGGCTTGATCCCAGGACTCTGAGATCATGACCTGAGCCAAAGGCAGAGGGTTAACCCACTGAGCCACCCAGGCCCCCCCAGACATAAACCCTTTTAAAACAAGATGGAAAAGGAAGGGAGTGAGGGAAAGAGTAAGGGATGAGAGAGGAAAGAAGAATCTTGCTTGGAAGTTGAGAAGATTAGCAGCCAAATTCAATATTATACAATTTCAAAATAAACATTGGCAAAACAAATAAATAAAAATAAGCATGAACCCAATTTAGAGCAGTGATGAGGGAAGAAAATTAAGAGTTATTGAATATGTATTAAATCAAAGTCCTATGCTACAACAACACTTGGGGTAGATACTATTGTCAGATTCCAAGGTCCATTTTGGAAGGAGGGAACTGAAATCAAATTTATGAGACGTTGGCCTAATCAAATATACAGTAAAACAGAAAGAGAAAAGTAAGATGACTTACCAAGTAAGCATCTACTTAGGCAATGGTGTGATGCTTCCCCACTAATGGAGATTGGAAACACAGAGGGAGGGCCAGTTTGTGAGATGAAGGAGAGAAAGTTTTGACTCGTGTTGTGTGATAGCTATGGGCCATCTATGTGAGGTACCCTACAAATGTTTGGAAATTTGTATCTTAAAGCTCAAGAAGACAAGCTTATCCTGGAAAAACACTACAGAAATAAAGGAGAAAGCATTAGAAGCATGGAAAATAATATGAGCAAGGATACAGAAGTGTCTTGCACACACAGTTCATGTTCATAGCATGGCTAGCAGCTTAACAGGCTGTTTAGACATGCCCCTGTGTCTAATTGCATGTATGAGGGTACACATGGCAGAGTAGTATAGGATTAAGTTGAAAGCTAAGTTTATACCTGATCCCAATTACCCTAGAATTCTGGAATAGGATATTTTCACTTTAATCAAGAAGGAGCCCCAGGGCTCCTGGGTGGCTCAGTGGGTTAAAGCCTCTGCCTTCGGCTCAGGTCATGATCCCAGGGTCCTGGGATCGAGCCCCGCATCAGGCTCCCTGCTCTGCACGGAGTCTGCTTCCTCCTCTCTCTCTGCCTGCCTCTCTGCCTAGTTGTGATTTCTCTCTGTCAAATAAATAAAATATTTAAAAAAAAAAAGAAGGAGTCCCTATAGGTTTTTGTGCTGGTGTTGACTTAAAAGCCTGGCTTTTTGGAAGACGAATGCAGCAGCATCACAGAAGCTGGACCAAAGGTGGGGGAGGCCAGGGGAAGGCTATTGCGTTAGTTTTCCTAAGCACTAACAAGAACCTAACTAAACAGGGCAGTAGCAGTAGGAACAGAAATGAAGGAACAGATGGAAGAATTGCTTCAAAAGAAATTACTGTGCAGCACAGTAACCATTCTGCATATCGTTAAATACGTGTCAAGTTAATTTTGTAACTTCATTTGGCTCTAATGCTTCCCTCTCCTCAGGTAGGCAGAGCCTTTGTAATTTATTGGTCATCTGTTTGCATAGTTTTTAATTAAGAGTTATAATTTCCTTGAGGAAGAGACTCAGACTGCTTTGTTCTGCACTGCTGCACGACTTTGAGAACAGCCGCCGGCTAAATATTTATTGACTGACTGGCAGGATGATCTCTCCCCCGGCGCACGCCAGTGTGTTCATTTCCAGGTTCTCTCCGCTCTTGCCTTCTGCCTTGCCCCCATCTCTCATCCTCACAAATACGTTCCTCCCTCTCACCTCCTCAAGGTTGCTCAGGGAGAACTTGCCTCACAGGACGAACCACATGACTGAGAATCTGCATTCAGTCAGATACTGATGGGCCTTTTTTCCGATCCTGCCTCCAACCAAGCTCAACTTCTTCTCTCTTTAGTACTTTTTTAAATAATTTTTTTTTATTTTTTTATTAACATATAATGTATGATTAGCCCCAGGGGTACAGGTCTGTGAATCGCCAGGTTTACACACTTCACAGCACTCGCCATGGTACATTCTCTTTAGTATTTTTAATGTCATTCAGACATATCCAGTAACTTAACAGTCATGTAAAATATTGAAAGCTCATTTCCTATCCATGTAAGCCCCTAATTTTATTCACTTTACCCCTCCCCCACCACTGCTCCCCAATTTTAGGTTTCCCCCAAGGGACTGGCACCTCTCTCTTCTCTGATTCCAAATTTCCTGCCACTCGAGGAAGAAGGACGGATTGGAAGGAAAAACAAACTTTTTTCTACTGATTGGGTTTGCTCTGCAGGGCTCTGGTTGGTATCCTTACCACTGCTCATCCCTGGCTAGCTATGACCATCACCCAACCTCTGTGTGGCAGATGATGAGTGACTGCCCTGTGTGTGTGTGTGTGTGTGTGTGTGTGTGCGTGCATGTGTGTGTGCACACTTCAGATGACTTACGGGGACCCCAGTACAGAGTTCTCTGGGATGGAACATCTGACTCTACCCCAGATCGATTCAAGGCTCTCTAAGCTCGACCCCAGGATCTGCTGCTGGGGTGGTCAGATTCTGGAGGCCTAACAGTGAAACCTTGCCAAACTGCTAATTTCAACTCCGGTGATCTTCTCTTCCTTCCTTCTTGCCCTTTCTCTGGCTATTTCTTTCTGTCGACTGGGGCAGTCAGGGAGTTTCCCAGAATGCAGGGATTAGTCAGGATAGCAGCATTGGTTCAACCATCTCTTCATAAGTCCTGGAGAATGTCGCTAGCCCCAATATGTTTATAACTCTATGGTATATGAAGGTACTTAGTACATTTGTGCCTCTGCTTTGGATCTGAATCTTCTGTTTTACACAAACAACATTCAGTTATTTGCAACTGCCACTAAACTTCATTTTATAAACCCTGAGTTGTCGTTCACATTTGTAGCTATTATGGAATAAATATTGTGTTAAATGTTACTGAACAAATGTTCAGTGAGTAGCTAAAATGAGTCAGTCCAATGTAAAAGTGACACATAAAAGTCTGATCCCATTCAGATTCTAATGCAAATGATAAATTATACTGTAACTCCAGATAGAGGACCTTTAAACCTCAAAGTGGAAAATAGTTTGGGGCGTGGAACAATAGGAACAAATAAAGGAGAAAAAATAATTTAAAAATGAAGGAGGGGCTCCTGGGTGGCTCATTGATTAAGCCTCTGCCTTCGGCCAAGGTCGTGATCTCAGGGTCCTGGGACTGAGCCCCACATGGGGCTCTCTGCTTAGCAGGGAGCCTGATTTCCGCCCTCCTCTCTGCCTACTTCTCTGCCTACTTGTAATCTCTCTCTGTCAAATAAATAAAAAAATAATTTTTTTTTTAAATGGAGTAAATATAATCCCAGAAGAAGAAAAGGGAGATAAAAAGGCAGAAGAAATACTTCAAAAACATAGTTGTCTTGACCTTTGATTAGGTCTGTCCAGGAGGAAAAACAAAAAAGCTATAAATTCTGTTTTGGGGACCTGTGGGGAATTTACATATGGACTGTATATTAGGTAACATAATCTGGTCAATGTTAGATTTCTTGAGTGTGCTACTACTGTGGCTATGTAGGAGAATGTCCTTGGTCTTAGAAGATGCATGCCAAAGCATCAAGGGGTAATGTTTCATTGTGTCTGCTAAAAGTTCGGGGGAAAGAAATGTCTTCCCAATGGTTCACCTAAAATAAAACGTGTGTTGTGTGCATGTGAATGAGGAAGTGAGTATAGAGAAAAAGGTAGAAACCCAGTGTGGCCAAATGTAAACCTTGGGTGAATCTGGGTCCATTGTCTCCTGGGAGACATGGACATGCTCCTCCAGGTTCTCTCTTCAAGGAAGGAGAGCGGTCAGCAGGCAGCCTCCAGCTGTCAGCATCTGCAGGGCCTGCCTCTGCTGTGGAGAGCGGCCTCACTAGAGTCCTGCTTTTCCCATGGCAGCCGCATCCAATGACAGAGAGTGTGAGGCACAAAGGGCCAATCATGCTGCCAGCAAGGGACCTCTAGGAGCATGACCTGAACCAGAGCTCCCCCAGGGTTCACAGAGGCTTTGTCAGGGCCCATCATCATCTGACTTCTCTTCTGCCCGACCCTTCTTCTCAACCCTCCTTGCCTCAGTGTTGATCCCTAATGAACACCTTGAATCCAAAAAAACAGATGACAGAGTAAGAAGAACCTTCAAAATGAGAACACTGCATAGTAACAAAGCCTACCATGTTTAGTATTAAAATCTGAATCCCTGACAGCCAGACTAATCTTTTCTCCATGTAAATCAGAATCATGTAGATTTCCATTAATATTTATCTCCTTGAATCTGAAGGAAGAGGAGAACCTGTGTATTTTGCCCAGTTTTTCTTTCCCCATCCTGAATTGCAACGTCAGGTTCATGAGGTGCCTGCCTGATGTCCAGACCAACGGGAAGCATTAGCTACATGGTGTGGCAGGCAGAGCAATGCAAGTCTTTGAAGTGACTTACTTCAAAAGCCAAGAACCAGAAATTCAAATAAATTTCAAATAAAAGCTAAAAAGACTAGAATAATCATACAAAATTTTAAACCCAGAAGTTTCTCTTGCTTAAATTACTTTCACACTCCAATTTAAACTCAGAAACATTATGCTGCTGTCACACTTCTTTGTTCTCCTAAAGAAAAAAAAAAGTCTGTATATAGCTGACAAAAAATAGGAACCTGTCTGCCAGCAAGTTCTCTATTCATGTCTAACATACTGTAGAGTCTATGCAGAACACATGGTCTTTAAACACCAAAAAGCCTCTTCTTTACTGGCTTAACACTGCAGTATGTTTCTCCAGCATGTTTGCACTACCTACATGTCTTGCATAAGCATGAATTCCTTTGGATGTTTGAGTCATGCAGTATTTTCACATGCTTTGATGTTGCACATATGAGAATTATCATCTACATTTTAGGAGTGCAGTTCCTTGTGCCTTCAGTATTGAATTTAATACTGTTCAACTGCCATGATTTTAAATTTCATCCAACAGAATGTCAATAATGTCTATAACAGAAGTTTGACATATTTCGTTTTCTCAAATATGGAGTTGGCGTAGCAGCTAAATTAGAAATTTCTGGGTGCATTTTTGAAAACTAATTCAGCATGAAAATTATTAGTGACTTAGATTTGTGTGTCAAGTATTTTGGTTTTCCTTATTTTCTTATCCAAAAAGAACTGTTGCTTCAAATCAAATAAACTTCCGAGTGGCAAGATCCATTCTGTTTGTTGGAACTCAAAGTCATCCTCATCCTAATGTGATTTTCTTTATTTCAGATGAGACCCATTGGCCACGATGGCTATCATCCCACTTCTGTCGCTGAGTGGCTGGATTCCATTGAACTAGGTGACTACACCAAAGCCTTTCTGATTAATGGCTACACGTCGATGGACCTGTTGAAAAAAATCTGGGAGGTTGAACTCATTAACGTAAGTTGGTCTTTTAAAGATACCTTATCCATTCAACACTTGGTAAATGAAATTCCCATTGTAGGCGGGTTAATATTTTCTTTCTTTGATACTATTTGACATCCACCAGCAATTTACAGATATGCCTTCTGCTTTAAATATACATCTGTCTTGGTTCCAGTCAAGCTCCATGCTCATTGTCTTTTAAAGTTTTGATGTGGGGAACGAGGAGGACTCTCAGGGTGTTTTGCATTATCCAAGAAAACTTCCCAAGCGTTTGGAGGCTTTACATTGTAGAAAATTTAGTCTGCTCTGGATATAGTCATGATAACAAATAGGCTCCCATCTTGATCTTGTTCATATTCACTGTTAAAGATTAGAGTCCTCAGTTTTAGTTTCCTATCTCTATTATGTTTCCTTGTCTCTATTCCTTAGCCGCAATCTTGAAGACACTGCTTTTGTTCTTATTAATAATAATAGCTGCTGTAATATCAAAATTTTATTATCCAGAGCTTGTATCTAATCTTAAGTTGTCTCTTTTATTTATATACTTGGCATAGATTTTCTATGAAAACTGGCCAACATATGTTGCTGTGTATTCAAGCCCAAAGAGATCAACTAGATCTGTATAAATGGTCTTAATACTGACATTTATTTCATTTTTACTGTTCGTTGACATCCAATGGTATCAAGGAATGAAAGAATGAAGAAGTAACATATAATCATCATGCCTTCACATTATATTTGGCATCCTGAACATTTCTTCTCCAAAATGAGTGAAAAATCACTTAATCTTTTAGATAATTTATTAGATTTGAATTTTATATTCTAAAACTTTAAGAAAAATTCATAACCTGAAAGATAAGGCAAATAAATTTCTGCCAGTTCAAAAGAGATTCGTTCTACTCTTAATGCCACTTTCTCTCCACAAGTCCAGTCACTGCCTATTGCATGCCATTAATTATTTTAAATTATTGTTATTAGTAGTAACTAATTATTCTCTGCTTTTAAAAGTCTGTCTTAAAAATAATATCTTTTCCAGAACATCTCATAAAAACTGTCCTTTGATCTAAAAATCACAGTAAATGGACAAATTCTTGGCTCCTTCGTCTAATTTGCCATCAGTTACTCTTTGCTTTCTGTCCTTATTCCCTCACAAAAGCTATCATTATTTCTGCAGAAACTCACTGTCTGACTGAAAGCCTCTGATTAATTTGTTCTTAGCCTGTGTGGCAACACAGTGGAACTCATGGAGTGTGTGTAGTATTCTGGTTGCATGCAGGAGATTTCAGTTCTCCACCGAGAATCCAGGACTCACCTAATGGCTATGGTTAGCCATATGTTAAAGAGGGACCTTCCATAGATCAAACAAACTTGTTTCCAGTTAGGTGACATTCTAGTCAATTATACAACTTGACAAATATCTCTGCATAACGTCTTCCAAATAATCTTGTTCCCCACTGAAAAACAAATACTTAGCACATGAGTCACTCACTTAATGGGCATTAGCAAAAATCCCTCACTGAGAAGAAAGGATTCCAATAGAATTCTACTATAAAATGTTTTCTCTGAAGCATGGATCACTGAAGCAGGGCTAGAAGTCTCTCAAAATCCAAATGCTGGGGCCAACGTTTAAGGTGTGAGCTGGGACCCACACTTTTCCCAGCACTGGGGGGACCAGCAGCCTAGGGATCCCTGTTCAGTCACTGTGTCCCTTGTGGATGATTGCAATGACTGTAGGTCAGTGAGACTCTGAGGCCCCAGGCTTACTGCCAGGGCTCAGGGACTGATCTACCACCACCCACAGGCCAACCATCCTGGAGTTGGGACAGAAGAATAGCCTTTTTCATGCATACAGACTCTTTAAATATTTTCCCTTTAGCTACACGTGTTGTAATACAATCTGTCTTCATTCCTGTGAGAAGCAGCTGTCACAAGCATTGTTATCAGAACTGGAAAACACAGTCACTGCATCTTAGATCTTGAGGCCAATTTCTCTGGCCTGGAGTACATCTGCATCTAATATCAACCCAGTATATTTTCCTTAAGCTGATAGTATTTAAAGGTTGTGACATCTTTATGGTCAAGTTCACACTCTTGAGGAGGCTTCGCGAGTCATTAAATTCCATAGATATATTTATTATAAACAAAAATGGATCTGTACTTTTAGACTTGAAAATCAGAGAACAAAATTTTTATGCTCCCCAGAACTGCTACAAGGGTGAAGCATTTGATGATTCTGGGCTCTTGGGTTTTAAAATGAATGAAAGGCACAAATGTGTGCCTTCTGGCTTACAAAGCTTTAGACTAGTCTCAAATTCAAGGGTTTAATTTATCCCAACTAATGAGGGAAGATGTCCAAATATAAAATATTCTCATATATAATATATGGGCCCAGTAATTCTATATTAAGTACCCATAATTTGTTGTTTTCTAGACTGAAGGGAATGTGCATTTAATGTTGATTTAAAGCAAAGCTTTTTAGAGAAATTCATATCCTAACTCTTTGTAATGAGTGGCTCATTTTAAGAAAGCCATTTGGCTTTGATACTATTGTTCTATGTAAAGAGAAAGGTGCAAGGTAAGGGCCTGTCTTTGGTACAGGGGGCTACTGGTGGAGGGGAGGAGAAAAGAGGGTGAGGAGGCTGGCTGCTGTTATAATTATAAATACGTTTAGCATCATTAAATGGTATTGATTAAACCTCCAATTTCACATGGTATTTTGCTTGATATTTGAAAATAGTGTGAGAGTCTCAGTGAGTATAAGTTTATTCAAAGTATTTTCATAAAGAGATGAAAACTATACAGAATTCTGATTTGAAAAGTACAAATGCACCGGAAATTATAAAAAGACCCCAAAGGTTTTTGTTTGTGTGTGTGTGTGTGTGTGTGTGTGTGTGTGTGTGTGTGTGGAGTGCATAATTGCCATAACCTAATGAAGACATGAAGATTTTGGTCACAGAACTACCCAAAGTATAGGGATGAGGGAGATTAACAGAAAGCTCATTTCTTAATATCAGCATTCTCAGCAGTGGAAATCAAGCAGAAAGAAACATTTAAGACATGGGCTTTACAGGCCCATATGTGTCTAGACTTAGAGAATCTAGATGCCAATAATTATTCCTCTTATTCCCTAATCTACGCTTCATACACAGAAGCTCTTCTTTAACAGCTTTGTTTTGCCTGTGTCTGCTACAGTCATTAATAACATCATCAATACTGCTCTTACTTTTGAATTGATATTTTAGTGTTAGATGAATATATTGAGAGAGATTGTCAGGCAAATTGTTTCCCGTGCAGATGCTAGCTGGATAAACCTCTCGCTTGAATTACAGTCCTCTCCAAGGCTTGATGAGAGAGCTAAACCCTAGTTAACGGTGCATTAGTACATGAATTTTCTCTACTCAGAAAGTTACTCGGGCCTTGGACTAGGTATTACCAAGTTTACGGAGCAGTTCCTATTGCTATTGATAACCTCACCAAAAAAGTATGACAATTAATAACTATTATTAATATTTCATGATTTATTTTACCACTGAGTACCTACCGAGAGGATTTTGGTTAGATGAGATAAATTTGAACACTGTCCAGTTTATTAATGTGTGAATCTTAGTATAGAGCAAGTCACAAATTTCTTCCTATTGGCTTTCACCAATGCTTATGATACCCTACAGCATGGATAATGATAAAATACCCACCGAGGTGCGCCTGGGTGGTGCAGTCAGTTAAGCTTCTGACTTGGTTTCAGCTCAGGTTGTGATCTCAGAGTCGTGAGATCTAGCCCCAGGTAGGGCTCCATGCTCAATGCAGAATCTGTTCAAGACTCTCTCTCCTCCTCCCTCTTGCCCCTCCCCACCACCACCCCACCCCACTCTCTCTCTCTTTTTCTAAGATAAATAAATCTTAAAAAAGAAAAGTAGCCACCAAAAGAACAAAATTAAAATCAGCTTTAGTGCATCCTTAATTCTCTGTTCGTAAGTACAAGAATAGCTTTAAAAATCTAACTACAGTGGTTAGTTGTGTTTTAAATACCTTCGGGTAGAAACAAAATAATTAAGGTAGCAATACTCATGTGTGTCCCAAGAAAATCATTTGACTTACATCTGCAGCAGCAAATTGATTAGAAGATCATTTGCTTCTTGTCTAATAGCTGCTGAAACTATACTTACGTTACTCGTTCATTTAGGACTGTCAGATTTTTCTGGTTTTTGGTTTTTTGATTTTTGTTTTCACTTTGCTTTGTTTTGTTTTTTTGCAGTGTTGTTGATTTAATTACTACCTTTCCAGGGAAATTTGTGATAAACGAATCACTTGGAGATGTACTAAGAATCTTTCAAACTTAACATTCTAATTTTGTATTAAATCTTTGTATGACTTTATTTGCTTTAAATGCTATAGAAATATAGTATCAGTATCAAGTTTAGACTCATTACTTGCTTTGATGTTTTTTATTTCATGATCAGCATTATAAACTCTCACTCCTACCTACCATACCCTCCCTGCTTGTAACTGCAATTGAATTTACTCCGCAAAAGATTTTTTTGCATCGTGCACGTAAGTACGTGTGTATGTGTCTGGGTACACATATTGGTTAAAGGCAAATAGTAACTCATACTCCCAATCAAGAAGAATAATCAGCAAATTCACAAATTGCAGGGGTTGTAAGGGGAGGGTAAATGTTACAATTACATTTCCAAACCAATTATTTTAAGTAAAAGGTTATGCCTTCACTCTAGGACATTAATAAATGAGAAAAACATTCATATTTCCACATCAGGGAGGCTACATCGTTCAACACTTCAAATGTTAACAACTTTAATGAAAGCCAAAGGCTTTAACTAAATAACTGGATATGAGTATTCAAGTGTAGAACAAACTATAAATTCTCCGTGGATGTAAGAATTCCACTTCCATCCGCATACAGTACACCCAGCTCCTCACAAGACTTCGGGACTGCTGGGCACAACCTCTGAGCTTCAGACTAGCTCAGGTCTGTATCAGCCAAAGCCCCCGGACTCCATCCCCCTCACTCGCTGCATCTGAACTGCAAGCTCTTGCAGCAATTCTCTGGAACCTTCCCCCACGTGGCTAAGTTTGAGGAAAAGCACCCTTCTCCCTTCCTTACATGAGAGGAGCAGTCATCCCCAAATACATACTCACTTTCCAGTGATTTTTTTAGCCCTTTCCTATCTGGCCTGGGGAGTGGTGATGGACTAACACTGGCACTCTTGGCTTGGAGGTCTTTCAGCATATTTTGCATATCTGCACCTATCAGGCTGCTCTCAACTTTAGAGCCTTGACCTACACTGAAATCAGATCATACTACCTAGAATACACTGAAACATGAGAAGTTCACTGGAAGCAATACAGCTTTTCTTTTGTATCCAAAGAAAATTGACATATTTGCTGTGCCTAAGGGTCAATATGATGGAATAGGCATTATTGAAGTGTTGATGCTAGAATTAGTACACACACACACACACACACACACTCATACCAAAACTAAACAAGGTATTTGGGCCTGAAGAGAACACTCAGCAAAAACGAATTTCATGAAGAATTAAAACCCTCTGACTATAGCCATTTATGAACCACCTCTGTACAAAAAGGAAAATCATATTCTATCTAGAAATGTCTGACTTTAAAAAGGTTATCTAAGTGGACAACTGTTGTTTGTTTCCTTCCCCACCCCCACCAGATGTCATTTACTCTTCCCCTGATTAAAAATCAAAGCATTATTAATTTCCTCTGAAGAAGTCTCTTATAATCTTCCATGCCTGAACATAGGACCCAAGCCAAGCTCAGCCTCCCAGCCTTCTCCCCCACCCTCATGGGCTGCACAGGAATCTTCATTAGGATCATTCTTAATGCTTCATATTTGGAGGATCCAGTGGAAAATGAAAATATGGGACCCTTTATTTAAAAATTATTAAAAGATTTTTTTGAAAGTGCCAGCAAAGCTTTAAGCTTAGCACAGATTCCTTCAAAGGGCAGCTCCTTGTATAACCTCATAGGTCACACAACCCACGAAGCCCTCCGTTCTTCATTCCTTTGTGTGGAACTGTATTTCTGCCGTCATTCTCCTGTACTAGCTTTTCCTTTAACATTTTTTATGGTGTGGGCCGCTGGTAAAAGGACTTCATTTTCCAAAGCTGTTTTTGCTGAGTATAGAATTCTAGTGTAACAGTACTTCAGAGATGTGGATCCACCATCCTCTCCTGCATTATTTCTGAGGTGACATCTGCTGTTATCCCTTCTTTTTTTGGTTTTGTTGTTGTTGCTCTTCCTCTGTATATAACTTGTCTTTTTTTTTCCTTTGACTGCACATAAGAGTGTTCTTTTTATTACTGGTTTTGAGCAATTTGATTATGATGAATCTTGATGACGTTTTCCTCATATTTCTTGTGTATAAATGATTTTTGAGCTTCTTAGATATGAGATCTGTAACTTTCATTAACTTTGGAAAAGTTTTGGTCATTCTCTTTTTATTTTTTTTTGGTTTCCCTTTAAATTCTTATATTTCTCCTTTTTCCCTCAACTTTTCAAAAATTTTCTATGGACACACAAAAATCCATATAAATCGTAAGTGTATTTATTGCTTAATGAATTTTCACCAAAAAATTACACACCTGCAACTAGCGCCCAGAACAAGAAATGGAAAATCACCAGCACCCAAAAGGTCCCCTCCAATCACTAGTATCTTTCACAGCAGAGTTCAGTGCGCTTATTTTCAGACAATATGTTCTCACATGGAGCTTCTTTCATCTGCATCACACTGCATATAGTTTTAGGACGTTTTTTGTTGTGTGACATCCTGAACTTGTTTTTATGTCTTAATTGACAAATAATTCACAAATCATACAATTTGTTCATTTTAATATATTCCAGTTAGGCAATCATCACCACCATCATTTTTATTGTAGTCAAAAATACATAACTTTGCCATGTTAAGCCCTTTTAAGCGTAAGTACAGTGGTATTTATGCACATTGTTGTGCAGCAGATCTCTAGAGCTTTTCATCTTGCAAAACTGAACCTATGTCCATTGAATAATTCCCCTATTTCCCCTCTCCCCAATCCTTGCAACCACCATTCTTTCTTCTAAGAGTTTGATTGCTGCTCTAGATGCCTCACGTAAGTGGGATCATGCAGTAATGCAGTATTTGTTTTTTTATGACTAGCTTATTTCCCTTAGCATAATGTCATCAAAGTTCATCCATGTTATAGTATATGACAGGATATCCTTCTTTTTAAGGCTGGATAATATCCATGGTATGTATATACCACATTTTCTTTATCCATTCATCTGTTTATAGACATTTAGGTTGCTTCCACCTTTTGAATATTATGGACAACGCCACTGTAAACATCAGTGTGCAAATATCTCCTTGAGATCCTGTTTTCAGTTCTTTTGTACATATACCTAGAAGTTGGATTACAGAGTCAAATGGTAATCCTATTGTTAAATTTTTGTAGAACATCCACACAATTTTAGATAGCGGTTGATCTGTGGACGTTTCTTAAAATATTATCTGCTGCGCCATATTCTCTCTCCTCCACTTTGGAAGCTCCAATCATGTATATCACACTATTTGAAGTTGGGCCACAGCTCCTCAATGCTCTGTTCATTCAATATCTTTCTCTCTGTGATTCATTTGGATGGTCCCTATTGTATGACTTCACGTTCACTAATCTTTTCTTCTTGTACTATCTAATCTGCTATTATTAACACCCAGTGTATTTTTTTATCTCAGTGATTATAGTTCTAATCTTCAGAAGTTAGACATGAGTCTTTTTTATATTTTTTCATATCTTTATTTAACATGCTCAATCTTTCTTCTAACTTATTGAACATATGGAGTGCAGTTATAATAACTGTTTTAATGCCCTTGTCTTCTAATTCCAATATCTGTGTCAGTTTTGGATTGGTTTCAGCTGATTGATTTTTCTCCTCATTGTTCTTGGCATGCCTGGTAATTTTTATTGCATGCCAGACATTATTAATTTTACTTTGTTGGGTGCTGGATATTTTTGTATTCCTGTAGATATTCTTGAGCTTTGTTCTGGAACATAGAAAAGTTCCTTGGATATACTCTGATCCTTTCAGGTCTTGCTTTGAAGATCGTCAAGCAAGCCCAGAGCATCATTTAATCTATGGCTAATACTTCTACTACTGAGGCAAGATGCCTCTGAGTATTCTATCAATGCCCTGTGGGTTTCTAGATTTCCCAGTCTGAATAGTGCAAACTATTATCAACCCCATTTGAACTCTATATCCTATTCCCACTAATCTTTTTAGGTAGTTTTGTTGTTGTTGTTGTTGTTGTTGTTGTTGTTGTTTTTAATCTGGCCTCAAAAGGTTTCCTCATATGCATGTGCTGATCAGTACTCTATCCTCTCTACTATTCTGCCCAGAAATCACAGCCCCTTCAGTCTCTTTAGACCCTCATCTCCATCCTCTCAATTCAAAGAGTCTTCCAGGTTCCCTGGATTCCATTTCCTGCACCATGGCCTGGGAATTCTCTTAAGGGGGTCAACTGGGACAACTGTAGGTCTCTGTTTCTCTTCTCTCAGGGATCAATGACCTTCATTGCTTCATTCCAACCTCTTAAAAATCAATATTTCATATATTGTGTCAGGATTTTTAGTTGTTTCAGGTGAAAGCAAGGTGGGGATAAATCCAATCCCTGTTAATCCGTCTTGGCTGGAAGCCCAAACCCATGCTACTTTTGGTAATCCCTACAGGCTAGAGCCCACAGCTACACAATTGAATCAAAATCTTTGGTGATGGCATCTGGGCACCAGGAGTTTTTAAAAGCTCCCCAGGTGATTTTAATGTCCTGCCTGGGTTG
Organism: Mellivora capensis; assembly: GCA_004024625.1. NCBI lineage: Eukaryota > Metazoa > Chordata > Mammalia > Carnivora > Mustelidae > Mellivora > Mellivora capensis. Next base: position 55,855 of record PISX010010704.1, read on the forward strand.
AAAACTCCTTCTATAATCAGTGGAGAGCCATTTAAAGGATTTTAATCAGGAGAATAACATGATCAGAAGAGTAGGTAGGGGCCAGAAGCCAACACACTCAAGAAGGAAAAGCTGACTGGGAGGCAAGGAGCTGACTCAGCCGATTCTGATGTGCAGCTCTCTGGAGCCACAAATGCATTAGGCACGACAGCAGTAAAACCCGTGTGTCTCCTTAGAGCCTGGGAGTATCCCTCAATTGGAAGTACATAAATACAGAGTCCAGTTTTCATTGTTAGAGGCCTACATATCAAGAATGGGTAAATTATAGCCAGTGCTCAAAGGAGGTTGGGACAAATACAATACACTTCAGAAATGCTTTTCAATAGTGACTAAGACTTTTCAGTTTGATCCTTACAAGGCTAAGTCCTGGTTATGTAAAAAAAAAAAAAAAAAAAAAAAAAAAAGTACTTACGGTTTATAAAGTAAAGGCAGGACACATGGTTTCAAGGGTTTCAAGTGCATCCTCTCTTCTTTCATCTGTACATTGAAATCAGGTCACTCAACTTGGAGTCCTGTATCTGCCACTCGGTATGGGACCTTCCATCACTTACCCCCTCTGGGCCTCAGTCTCTCATTGGTAAATAGGAGATAACAGTAACTACCCCACTGGCTTCATAGGTTTTCTGTGAGACTCAAAATCACATGAGAGCTTTTTATTATCCAGCCCTTTTTCTTCCCTCCCTATTTTATTGTTCTTTTGCCTCCCTTTCTTTCTCTCTTCCCCAGCTCTATCTCCCGGAGTTAGGCTCGGAGCTGGCCAGCTCCCCTGGAGCCTACTCTCACAGCTTAGGTGCCATTTGCTTCTTCTCAGCACTCACCTGCTGGGACCTAGAAAGCCCTCTTCTATGTGCCAAGTCTGGTCTCTAGGAATTCACTGCTCAGCCTCTCTCTCTTGCCCCCTTCCCGACTCCAACCCCTCTCTGCTGTGCTGGCCTCTTAACCTCCCCCACCCAAGACCCCAGCTGGTATCATCTTTCCCTACCAGCCCTGCCCAAACCCTCACTGCTTAGTGCTCCTCTAAATCTGCACTCCTGGAGTAGGCGAATGTCGGGTGGAATGACTCTCTCTGCTCCTGTAGCAACATTCAGGATAAAGCCGCTGAGGATCTTCCCCCACCTTTTTCTCCCTGACAACGCTTAGGTACAGAATTGCTAGTTTCTTCCCCCCCCCCCCCCCAACCACATAGCATAGACCCTTGACTCAGCCACGCTACTCTCCTTTATTCTTGAAACAGAACACCTTAGGGCAGAGCAGGGGGTGTAGCTCAGAGGTTAGGGATGTACTCGTTCTCAATTTATTGTCTTTAATACCTTAAAACCTGTTGCAAAGTTTCAGCCTGATGATCCATAAGAGTGGGAACTGCTTTTTGAACTAGTTGATATTTTCTCTACATTGAAATTGCTTCTCTTAAATATATAGTGTTATTAACTATAATGAAGTCACTTAACTTTTTATTTGCATTTTGCTCAGGTTTCTAATAGCTTTGAGGACTTTTGTTTCTTTAAGAAATCTATGGAGATATTTAGGGCAGAGCCTGTTGCTAAAGAGATTCATGTATGCTTCAGTTAAATAGATAAATACAGTAAATTGGCTCTGTGCTTCTAGGAGCTTTGAGAGGGGAAAAATTCTAATGGATCATTCCTATAGTGCAGAAAATAAAAAGGACAAAATCCTCCATAAAATGCAAATAAACTTTTCATGCTATCCTGATGGAGAAATGCTTTGGGTCTTCCTTGGGAGGTCTGAGCTCATACTGAAAAGATAAATCTCTGTCTTAGAGGAAATGGAAGCCAAAGAGGTATTTTTGTTAAAAGAAAATTATTGGGAATTTTGAAACCTGACATATGAGCTATAATGGAGGAGATGACAATAAATAAAGACTCAGAGTAAATCATAAAGATTAACATTTTTACTGAAGTAAGTATGCAATATTAGTGTTAGAATCAGCCCACCATGAAAATAATTCAAAAATCTGGAAAGGAGAGATATTTGGTAGGTGATTTTTGTAGCGTGGGATTTATATCTGCTTTAAAGATGTTTAAGATTGACTTAGAGTTTAAGTCTATCTATTTTGATAAAGAGATATATTATGTTAAGTTGAATATCTGTGGTCTCAAATTATTTTTGAACTCAAGCAAAAAGCTATTACCTTGAACCTCCAGAAAGTATGTAAAACTGTACAAACCTTATGCCTGGCACCCTGCCGCCACCTGGTGGCAGCATACCTGAAGTACATTTGCAGAAACTAATTGCAAATTCATTGCTAGTTTTATATCAATCCCTGTTTATAATATTAATATAATAAAACACGAAACAAGAGAATTTTAATTTTGTAGACAAAAAACACTAAATTCAAACACCATATGCCTAAAACTGTATGACAAAATAGGAAAAACCCTCTGCTGTGCATTTATTTCATCAATTAGATTAATCTGGGATAACAGTGCCCTTTTAAGTGTGTTTGCGTACATGTGTTTAACATATAAATATATATATTCTCAAGGAGAGTCTTACTTTGATATAAACTGCTTTTAGGGGATAATTAGATTTTCTAAAACTTAAATAGGATCATTATCTTCTTAAAAATTCAATTTCATGGTAGTTGTGGGAGAAAATATAATAAGTATTTTATAGACTTTACCCTCAAAAGAACTTCCAGACTAATGGGGAAGATGGCCATTTATACGAGGTGTAAGGAAGAAAGTACTATTAAGAACTAAATATAAAGTGGTCTCTATATCCCAAACTGGAACACAGGGTCTTCTGAAGAGAGTGGAGGTGGGCAGGAGAAAAGGTGAAAAGGGGGGACCGAGAGAGTAAACAGCAAGCATCAATAGTAAAAGTATAGAGGCTCTAAAATCAGTCTTCCAGGATTTAACTGCCCATTTTATTTCTGATCATTTAACTACCTTATGCAAGTCACTTAACCTTCTCTAATTTTACCTCTAAAATTTCCTTGCCTCTAAAATTTGAATAATAATGTTATCTATCTTCTAGATAATCTTGTCTTCAGGATTAACTGAAATGACCTAGTAGAGCATTTTGCACAATGCTTTGCAAATAGGAAGCCCTCCATCTTTGTTTCATGGCAGCCAAATGGAGGGGCAGCTTCCAAGTTCCCCAGATTTATGGGACACATTATCAGTTTTCCATTGCTACAGCAATGCTATGCAACAACCTGTCTGAAAATGCAGGGGCTTAAAGCAATAAGCATTTGTTTAGCTCACAAGTCTGTGGGTCAGTAATTTAGGCTGGACTTGGCTCAGAATTTCTTTCGATCTCACATCTGGCAGTGGGCTCTGGTCTGCTGATCTGGGTGGTGTCAGCTGAGACAAGTGGGGCAACCTGGCTCTACTGCAGGTGCTCCATCCTCTAACATGCTCTCCCAGGCACGACCTAGAGCAAAGATAGAAAGAAACAAAAACATGCAAGTCCATTTTCAAGCCTCTGCTTGCATCATATATGCTCATGGTTGGCCAAAGGAACCATGACAAGCTCAGAATTAAGTTGAGAGGGGAGGCTAGAGTTCACCTCTTGACAAGATGAGCTGAAATGCATAGTAAATGGCTTGGATGCAGGTCAGGATGAAAAATTGGGACTATTAGTTCAATCAGTCCACCACAAAAGAGAAGTCTTGATTAGAGAAGAGAGAGTTTTATAAGTATGGATGCTCTTATCATTGTTTCTGAACCTTCAATCAAAATACATGAAATCAAAACCATCTTGGAAAATCTCCAATGATTAGTGTTGTTAAAGTGTTGGGGCCCACAGGGGGAAAAATAGATAGGGTACTATATTAATGGACACAGGGCTCAAATGTATGGAAATTTTGAGGACAGAACCCCCCCCCCAATATTTAACAAGTAGAGGATAGTAACATGGATGATAAACACACTGTATAATAATGGATTTGCTAGATCTATAAAAAGATGAAAAATTGGTGAATTAATTGGCCATGAAACTAAATTATTTTAGAAAATTAAATCCTAAAGTATTTGTCTAATTGAAAATCATTCTCATGCCTTGCTCACGTATTTGTTGGATACCAACTCTTTGCTCAGAGTGAATATGCAACCAATATTTTGGAGGAGGAAGAAAATTATACATTTAATTTTAAAAAGTGCCTCCAGAATGTATGAAGAACTGTCAAATTTGATAATAAAAGGTAGGCAGCCAAATAAAATAATGAATATATGAACACACCCTGGAGTGGTTCCTAATAAGTCATATCCTTGTCTAGTCACCTCCCTTCAAGTGCAGGTAGAACTTATGACTTGCTTTTCAACAACAGAATATGCAAAGGTGATGGGATATCAGTTCTACGATTACCTTAATGACAAGTTTTTTTCTTTGAATGTATTTCCTTCGGTTAGTTGCCTCCGCTAGACAGACGCAAGAGTAATAACAATAGTAACAATTATACAGTAGCAGGAGTTCCAGTATCTTGTCCTCCATCTTCTTCTTTATGAAATGTCAATTTTGCTGAAGATTTTGTGCTCAGATCTCCTCTCTTCAACATTAGGCTCTTGGACAATATCACCTATGGAAAGACTTCAGCTGGCACCTTCGGGTTGATGACTGTCAAGCACACGTCTATGGCTTTATTCCTGATGTCCAGTCTCCCGGTTCATGCATCTCCAGTTTCTTATTCACCTTCCTTCTCTCAGTGAATAAGAGGTGCTCTGGTGCTAGACTTGACAACAAGATGTTCGTCCTGGCTCTGCCTTCTTGTTAACCACCATGAACTCCTTTAGGTTGTAGATATATTTCATTTACTCCTGCATCCCCAGCTCTTAGAACACTGCCTAGCACACTATAGGTGGCAAATATATATTTGCTGACTGACCCAAGGATGCTTATGTATGAAGCAGGGTTCTAACCACTGTCATATGCTGACACATTTCATCCCACCTTAATCCTAGGAGATGCTCACTGTGGACACTCCCATCTGATACACTGCAGTGTGCTGAATGTTTGCTTTCCTCCGCCCCCCACCAAAGTTATACGTTGAAACCCTGATCCCAAAGTCATGACATTTGGAGGTCGAGAATTTGGGAGGTCATTAAGTCGAGGGTGGAGACCTCGTGAATGGGATAATGGCCCTTATAAGAAGAAACCAGAGAGTTAGCTCACTTTTCACCATGCCAGCAGGAAGCTGGCAGTCTACAACCCAGAAGAGGGTCCTCACCAGACTTCCACTGTGCTGCACTCTGATCTCGGCCTTCCAGCCTCCAGAACTGCAAGAAATAAATTTCCGTTGTTTATGCCATTCACTTTATGGTAATTTGTTATAACAGCCTCAGCTGACCCAGATGAAGTAGTGTGGAAGGAACTGGTTGAGTTTTAATGAGAAAAGCCATCAGTCCTTTTTATTTTGCATTCACCAATGTCTTATACCCTTAAAGGAGCTGGACTGTGCTGGTCTTGAAACACAGACACATCTAAACAGATTGAATAGAATACACACAAACTTTTCCCTCATGTTCTCACCCTAACAGAGCAATTTTCCAACAATGTTAACCTTGATGGCTGCCTAAGAGAGTTCTTTTTCTTCCTTGTGGCAGCCACTGGATTACACATGTTCCTCAAGATGAATGTCTGGGGTACTTTGCCATAAATAACCCCGTATCACCACCACACACACGTGTGCGCACATCCAAAGAACAGACAAGGTGGCTCTGTTAACACCTCCCAAATGCCAAAACTGAACTACCCACTGTCCTTCAGAAACTGTACTGAAGAAAAGTCCATGCCCAACCCACTTCATGCACTGGTCCTTGAATGCCTAGAGAGTTGGGACAAGATGGAAAGGCTCAAAGTAAATAAGCAGACCCCACGTAGTACCTTTTCTTCCACAGTCTCCTGCAAAAGTAGGTAAAGAAACCATCCCTCACACACATCTCCTTGAGACTGGCGCAGCAGAAAAGAGCAAGTTGCAAAGCAAATGTCACCTGAGAGAACTGAGTCATTCTCACTTCCTGTGGACCACAGTGACCAGTTGACCTAGAACTTCACCAAGAAATGCAGGAGTTGGTGCTTTGGATTGAGAGTAAGGGAGGAGAGAGTTATAGAGCAAATTTAGAAATGCAGAGAAGCACCAGAGGGTAAGCAGACTTGGGTGACAGGGTGGGGAAAAGGCAGGACTCAGAGTGAGATAGGCCAAATTCAAGTGCTGGTTCCTTACTTCCTCTGGGGAAACACACTTAACCTTATAAGAGCCCCTTTATTTATTTGGGTTCGTCCTTATCATCCCCACCCCTGCCAGACACCAAACTCTTTGAGGACCTGTAGGCTCAGCTGTATATCCACCACCAATGCCCTTCATAGAATGGGTACTTAAAAATATTCATAGACCACATTGCTGTCAAGGGAAGAGTGGGGAAAGAAAGAAAGAGCCACAGGAAGCAAAATTGTCAAACTTCACTTACCTGATGGTGGAGGGCCTAGAAGAGGCAACCATTTGTGACTATGAAGAAACATAGTCAGGGTGAGAGGGACAGAAAGTGACTCAATCTTAAGAAGCTGGTCAGAAATGACTTCTTCTGTCATCTGGGCAGAGTTCTGAACAAAATGTGGAATAAGCCATGCAAAAGATCAGCAGGCCAGACTGAGGGAACAGCAACTGCAATACCCTGAGGCAGGACCATGCTTAGCCCGTCTGAGGACCGGGGAGGAAGCCAGCGTGGCTGTCATGGCAGAAGCACAGGGGCAAGGCTGGCAGGAAGTGATGTCAGAGATGACCCGGGCATGTGGCTTATGTAAGAAGATTGAATTATTTTCAAAGTGGAAGTGGAAGCCTTCAGAGGGGGTCAGAGTAAGAATGTGTGATATGGTTTGGTTTATGTTTTAAAGGCTCATTTCACTGCTGTGGGAAGAACAGACCTGGGGCAGGGGAGTGTCAGCAAAGGGAGAGTGAAAATCAGGCTCAGGGCCTCTCCCAGTAGCTGAGGCAAGAGATGATGGTGCCTTGCACTGAAGTTGTAGTGAAGACAGCAAATCAGAATGGACAGTGGAGACAAAGCTGGTGCATTAGACATTGGGAGTATTTAGGAGGAAAAATTGGGGAGGAGACATCAAGAGTTCTGTCCAACATGGTTAAGTTTGAACTACCCACCACACATTCCAAGTAGGAATGTCTAGAAGCCATTTTACAGTTATAAATATAAGTATAAAAATATATCTAAATATATAAATTATACATTTATTTCTTTACTTACAGGAGTATGTAACACTTCAACTCTTCTTTGCATTTGAAATAAATATTTGTGATCTGTGCTTGAGAAAATCCAAAATGTGGCCAAAACTCATTTCTGCACTCTGTACCCTACATGGGGCCACACTTTCATGCAGAAGATTTTTCTCCTAAGAACCTGCTAGTACAACAAATAGGAGACCTGAGGTTCGGGGCTGAGAGGTGTGCACTCCCTCCACAGCCACTCGCCAAGTGGCATGTCCTCAGCTACTGACCTGCTATCTGTCAAGGAACTCGACTATTTAAGATGGTATCCTTGAGTAGAAATAAGAGAATGACTGTGGACTCAAAAAAAATCATCACCAACTTCACACGCAGTGATTGACAACCTGCCCACAGCAGGGCTGTGAATTGTTTCATAGTTTTCCAGCTGACTCTCCTCCTAATCTGTCTTTTCACACTGATCTGAGAGCACCTTTCAGGAAAAAAAAAAAAAAGCAAAAAAAAAAAAAAAAAAAAAAAAAAAAAAAAAAAAAAAAAAAAAAAAAAAAAAAAAAAAAAAAAAAAAAAAAAAAAAAAAAAAAAAAAAAAAAAAAACCACACTCAGGGCCTTGACTTTTGCCCTGAGGTTTCAAAATCAGAAGTGAAAACACAATGACCTTCTTCAATTGAATTTTAAATGATGGCCTTAGCAAAGTTACCTTATTTCTCAGTAAAGCTGTTTACTTCACAGCCATTGGTCCATGCTTCATATCTATCTAAGCACTTAGATGCTTTTGACTATATCCAGCTCATTAACCAACCAAGATGAGCAAGTTGCCCTGACAATGTTTTGCTCAGTGTACCGCAGGCGTGAGACACAATGGTGAGTTTCAAGTCTTCAAGCAGACACATCTTTGCTAACGTGTCAATGGGCTGCAGAGACACTTTGAATGAATGCAATGAGATAAATGGGATCTGGCGTTTGCATGGCACTAGGCACGATTGTTTTATGTGTCCCTAAGACAGAAGAATAATGCTGATAATCAAACTAAGATACAGTGCCTTATGGTGATTCTCTCCAACACATAAACCCCCCGCAACAGCCTTATACAGCTTTGACATTCCATTCATCTAGAGGGTTTTGTCAGTTTCTCCTAACTGTTGGGTTCCCTGGCACGTAATAGGTCATTTTCTTCATGTGGTGCAGTGACAAAGCAGAACATGACTCCGTGTGTTTATGGGGATCACCCTTTCTTCAGCTCTATAATGCACAGGGTTACCGCTTTTTTTTTTTTAAGATTTTATTTATTTATTTGACAGACAGAGATTACAAGTAGGCAGAGCAGCAGGCAGAGAAAGAGAGAGAGGAAGCGAGACTCCCCGCTGAGCAGAGAGCCCAACGCAGGGCTTGATCCCAGACGCCAAGACCACAACCCAAGCCGAAGACAGAGGCCCAACCCACTGAGCCACCCAGGCACCCCAGGGTTATCGCTTTTAAAGAAAATATGTAATTGCCTCTTCTCCAGTGAAGACATATGCTTCACAAATACCAAATTACCCTCTTTCTTCTCTATCTGTACCTTTCAAAGTACCAAATAACTGTTTGTACTAATCCCAAAATATAGGGTGATCTCTTTTAACACAGCTTAACTGCTCATTATTCTCACCATGTGTCATTACAACAATGCAAGTGGCCTCAGGGGACAATGTCAAGAGCCCTGACCAAGCATGTGTGCACATGTGGTGGCAGCCATACCACAGCAATTATGAGGCACCACTGACTGTAAGCTGCATTACCAGTTCAGAGATGGCAAAATGAGGGACAAGCATGTGCCTCCAAATTAGTGAAATATGGTGTAAGCAAGGCATTGTGGGAAGAGAGCACAAATAGAAAATAGCATGAGGTCTTGAGTTAATAGTTTTCTCTTCTTTGGAAGAAACTCCCCTCCTTTTCCATTTCCACAGATATAGGGCGATTTTGTGTTCATCTAGCAAGAGAGACCTCATGTTCTGTCCAGATATGGTGGTATAAATGAAGTCACTTCAGGAATCTGACTTTTTCGGTCATGATCCTTGCCAGGGGTTGACATCACTGACTTATGCCGCTGCATTTCCTCATGTATCGCCTGCTTTAAAATCACTGTGCATGTAGTGAAACTATTAAAACCACCTTGGGGGAGTTGAGATGCAGGCCTTGTGTGATTGGAATACCCAAAGCAAGACAACTGCAGAACCCACGCAGTACCTCATTACAGCCGGGAGGCTAGGATGGCTGCTGTCAGAGGTGACAGGCTGTCTATAGCAGGACAGCCCCGAGCAGCTTTGCAGAGGGACCTCAGTCCCTTTCAGACCTGAACAGAAGGACCTGCAGCCTGACCTTTCCAGAAGCCCAGCTACCCATTCGTCATCAACCCCAGTTGCTTTTCCTTCTTCTTCCTGGCATGCCCTTGCTCTGATCCCAGATGATATCATCTGATTCTTTGCAAACTCTGAGTGTGTTCTGACCTCAGGGCCATTACTGTTGCTGATCCCTCTGCCTGGACCTTTTATGTACATCTTCTTTCTCTTTCTGCATCATCCCAGCTCAGTGTCACCTGCTAGCATCAACGCCTTCTTTGACCATTCAAACTAATGTCTCCCCACCCTTCCTCAGTTTCCTTCACCATATTCAGAATGTTTGTTTTTATAGCCCCAAATCTCCTCATTCTTCTATTTGCTACTGGCCTAGTTCCATTACTGGAACAAATGTTCACCTCTGCATCCCCAACACCTAGAACCCATAGAAGATGCTCAATAAATATTTGGTTAATGTACAATTGAATTAACTCAACTTGATTCCTATCTTAGCAGTACTTTTTTTGGTATTTGGCTTAATATCTTGTTCTCCTCCAGCTCCACTCCTTCTTCCTATCTTTCATCGACAAGACCTCACACTTACGTGTCTCTGTGACTCCTTGGATTACACTCTCCAGTTCTTCCCTGAAAGCTGATCCACAGCTGTAGACACAAGATCTGCTCTGGCCTCTGTTCTTATCTTCTTACGTTCAGGGCCTTCCTGACAAACATCTCCTCTCTTCCTCTTATAGCTTTGTGTGACTGCACAGAGCTGGTGGCCTGTTTGTTACTGTGGATGTCTAAGTGAGCAGCAGCTGCAGCAGTATCTAACATGTGTTCCAACAAAGCAGTCACTAATGGGTTGCTAGATCCTGTCCCCATCCCCCACCATCATTCTTTTTCATGCCCACCAGGCCAGAGTGGACTTAGAACCCTAAGGTTCTTCCCAAGTAACTGGAACCTGGAGGCATTTCCAGTCCTTAGTACTTCCATGTGGGCATATACAACTTCACTGCTGAAGCTTTTCCTACTAATAGGAATCACTCCTAGTACTGATTTTTTTTAAGTTTATATTGATTTCTACTCTGTCTTACATATCCTTGTATTTTCCACAAAGACTTACACATTAGAAAGCACATGATTACTTGATTGAATAAATGAATGGTGTTGAAGAAGGCCAACCATTAGCAAGAATCTAGGTCAGTTTTTAATATTCCCTATGCACAAGAACCACTTTGGGGGCTCTTAAAAACTATGGATGTCCAGACCTATCCACAGACGTTTGTATTCAAACTGAAGTAGGACCTACACATACATTTTTTAAAAGTCCCTGAGTGATTATAATGTATAAGCAGGGTTAAAATCCACTGATCTAAGTGGAAAGCAATTCATGCCCTAAAAATAATAATGGTAATCCAGTCTAAGTTAAAGATTGTGGTTAATAAATCACAAGAAATGTTTTGCCTGGGTGATATTAAATCTGGTAAATACTTTACAGCTGTGATGTACATACTTATCTTAAGCCATCTATTTTTTTACTTTAATGTGAGAAATAAAGCCTAGAATGTAATAATAAATACAACTCTTTACTTTAAAATATGAAATTCAGCACATATTTTGAGGGACAACCTTAAATTCTAATCCAAGATTTAAATCATAAACATTTTTTCTCATGAGTTAGAAAAATGAGACCCAGCAAAGAAAAACAAGACAAAAGGAATAAAATTTCTAAAGCAGAAAGGAAGATACTTCTAGTGTGTTGAATGATGGCTCCCTAAAAGATATCTCCACTCAGAAGCTGTGAATGTGACCATATTTGGAAAAAAGAGTCTTTGTGGATACAATTAAGGTAATTAAGGTAAAGACTCAGGATAGTCCTGGATTATCTGAGTGGGTTCTAATCACCTAAGTGTCCTTATAAGAAGTAAAGACACAGAAAACAAAAAGAAACAGAAACAGAGGAGAAAACCATGTGAAGATGAGACAGAAATGCTGCCACAAGTCAAGGAACACCCAGAAACACCAGAAGCTGGAAGAGGAAGAGAAAAATTCCCTTCCAAGGAGCATGGCCTGGCTGAAACCTTGATATCTGACTCCTGACCTCCAGAACTGTGGGATAATAATTTTCTGTTTTAAGCCACCCAGTTTGTGGTCATTTAGATAGCAGCCTCAGGAAGTGAATACAAGTGAAGTAGTAGCTAGAGTGTCAATTTAAATGTTATGACCCAGAATTTGTTAAAGGAACAGCAAGTTGCAGTGGAGCATATGTTAAAGGGAGATCGTCTTCAGTCAACTGCCAATCAGGATCCCTGTGACAGACGATACATGACCTCTTCCCCTCCACCATATTGCTAGGGTGAAGTACAAGTGTGGGCTTTAAAGGAATTGGAGTCAGATGCAGAGAAAGGCATACCTAATTGTGAAAAATATTTAAGATAAAATTTGGTAACTATGTCCCTGCTTTTGAATGATACCATAGGTAACGAACCGCAGTTTCATTAGTAGGACAATTTCTTATTTGTGGTTTGAATCAATCAGGAATGTTTTCAGCTTCAAGTAACTGAAACCTGAAACCTGAAACTTGAAACCTGTGGTTTAAATAATTCTAACATGTATTGTGCCAGTCAGTAAGAGGACTGGAAGTGAGCAGTTGCCAAGTCCTTCCTGTCTTCTTGCTCTACTTTCCTTGGAGTGATGGTGCTTTTTCCCCCATGCTTTCCTGTTTTTCACCTCATGGTTGCAAGGTGGCTATAGCAGGGGATGGGACCAAGATGGCGGAGAAGTAGCAGCTGAGACGACATCAGGGAGCAGGAGATCAGCTAGATAGCTTATCAAAACATTGCGAACACCTACAAATCCAACGGGAGATCGAAGAGAGGAAGAACAGCAATTCTGGAAACAGGAAATCGACCACTTTCTGAAAGGTAGGACCGGCGGAGAAGTGAATCGAAAGCGACGCTTTCGATTTCGACGTGGGGGAGGGGCCGGCTCCTGGCAAGCGGCGGAGCAGCAGAGCACTAAATCAGGACTTTTAAAAGTCTGCTCCACGGAGGGATATCGCTCCAGAGGCTAAACCGGGGTGAAGCCCACGCGGGGTCAGCGTGGCCCCAGGTCCCGCAGGGTCACAGAAGGATCGGGAGTGTCTGAGTGTCGCAGAGCTAGCAGGTATCGGAGTGGGGAAGCCAGCTACAGAGACAGAGCCGAGGAGTGAGCTCTCAGCTCGGGGTTACCTTGAACCGGTCGCAGGCTGGGTGAGCTCGGAGCGCGGCCAGAGGCGAGGGATATGGGAGTAGCCGGGGCTTTTCTCTGAGGAGTGGAGCCCCGAATCTCAGCTCTTCCGGGCCGGAGACTAGGAGGCCGCCATTTTCATTCCTGTCCTCCGGACTCTACGGAAAGCGCTCAGGGAACAAAAGCTCCCGAAAGCGAAACCGAAAGCGAAACTCAGCCCGGCCCCTGGTAAGGGTGGTGCAGCTCTGCCTCGGGCAAAGACACTTGAGAATCACTACAACAGGCCCCTCCCCCAGAAGATCAAAAGAAATCCAGCCAAGACCAAGTTCACTTAACAAGGAGAGCAGCGGAACTCCAGAGGAGGAGAAAGCAAAGCGCGGAATTCATGGCTTTCTCCCCATGATTCTTTAGTCT
>PISX010010705.1:0-69039 GCA_004024625.1 Mellivora capensis
TCTCGCTTTGGTGGACCAAAGCCTCCAGTTTTCTTCGAAGAGTTGTCCTAGTCCAGCCAGCCAACCACCAGTTTGGGCTTATTGGCTTATCTGCGGGTGTCGCCTTGAGGGAGACCACAGGCCAAAGGAACCCTAGGTTTGTCACCAAACAAAGGAAGAGACTACAGGCCTTGGGGCAAGGGTGAGGCTTAGGTGAAATTTAAATGAAGCAGTGTTCTCAATAGGCTCAAGGTAAACAGAGATCCAGGCAAAGTGGTTAATATCAGGGCTGGACTGAGAAGTAAACAGATGTGAGATACTATGTCGGGAAATCCCCTATCTGAAGGGTTGTAAATCAGCACTGCTTCTCTGTCTCAAGGTGACTTGGATCCTTCAGGTGGAAGGAGAAGGATTCAGTCTTACTGATAGGTTTTCAAAAAGCAATCTATCTATCTATCTATCTTTCTGACTGATATATTTTTTTCTTAAAATTATTGTTTGTATGTGGGGCGCCTGGGTGACTCAGTCATTAAGCCTCTGCCTTCGGCTCAGGTCGTGATCCCGGGGTCCTGGGATTGAGCCCCACATAGGGCTCCCCGCTCAGGAAGCCTGCTTCTCCTTCTCCCACTCTCTCTGCTTGTGTTCCCTTTCTTGCTGTCAAATAAATAAAATCTCTTAAAAAAATGTTGTTTGTATGTAATAAAGGTGATGATTTCTTTATATTTCCCTCCATTATTTCATTGAATTATGTTGCTATTTGTAGGAGTTTTTCATTTGATTTTCTTGGATTTTCAAGGTAGACAATGATAGCACCTATAAATGGTAATAGTTTTATTTACCTCTTTCTAATTGTACTTTTAATTTTTTTATTATTTTATTTTTATTACCGTATAATGTATTAGTTGTTTCAGGGGTACAGGTCTGTGATTCATCAGTTTTACACAATACACAGTGCTCACCACAACACAAAATCCCATCCAATAGCAATGTTTCTTAGAGCCCATGAGTTTAGAGAACAAAGTTTCTCGGTGAGGGAGAAAGCAGCAGTCACAGAAGGGAGTCCTTATGAACTTTATGGCTACATACTGGGAGAAAGAGTGTTTTCTGTTAACCTTGCTGGCTTTCTGTGATGGTAGGGCAGGATTTTACCTTCCCTTTCTAAGTTTTACTTTCTTGGGGTGTGTGGGAGACAGTATTATTGAGCCTCGGCAGGGAGCTGTTAGCTCTTTTCTAAATCAGGTTCTTTCTAGCATAATCTGGCTGAACATCTTCCTGGGGAAATCCTTGATGTCAGTATCTTCTGATCAGATTCTGATCATATTCCAGTCTCTTTCTTGGAAAGTAGGGTTCTGATTGCTAGCATGCTGGGTCCCGAGTTTGGGGAAAGAGCTGGGGTTCTCAATTCAGGATGTAAATGTTCTTTTGGTCCTCTTGTTTCTAGCACGATATTTCCGCCCTCTCTGGAGCTAAAGACCCCTCTTTTCTACCACGGTGGAGGAGGAAGTCACAGAGCTGGATGGAGTACGTCAGGGAACCTGGAATACAACCTTCCTTAGACAGATTTTCAAAGAATTTCCCTTTTTTTTTTTTTTAATTTTTTATTTTTTATAAACATATAAAGTATTTTTATCCCCAGGAATTTCCCTGTTTTTCACCACGCCTTTATCATCCCCGTCAGAGGCACCGGGTGTTGCTGACTCCTGATCAGGCGTTCTGCACCCGCATCTAACCAACTGCCCTTCCAGCTTTGCCCACTGACTTAGAATTTGGTTTTCCTTGGCCTATGCCATCAGTTACACACATTCACCTCCTTTCCAGCTTCCCAAATTTCACTTTTCCGATCTCTGTCTTCGTGAGCTTGTCTTTTTAAAAAATGCCTTTATTATCATTTCAGTAGATTTCATGAAGGAGCAAAAATAAATGAGTATACACAATATACCCTCTATACCCAAAAGTCTGTCTTGCTTTTGAACCACATAATTTAGATACGATTATTATTGTCATATACAAGCTGTGTTGATTTAGCTCTACCTGCAAGTTCACTAATTTTTTTTTTCTCACACTAATTTTTTTGCTTTGTAGACCTTCTCTCTGGGATAGTTTATATTCTCCCAGAAGAAATCCTGTAAGAGTTCTTATAGTTAAGATATGCTGGTAGTAAACTCTCTGTTTCTGTTGGTGTAAAAATGTCTTTATTTCACCCTCGTATGTGCCAAGGAGTTTGGACTTTATCATCCAGCTGTTTGGAGAGAAGGAGGAGTTTTAAGCATCTGAATATGATTAGTTTTGTTTTATAGGAAAACATTCTCAATTGGGGTGGGCAAGGATAAGGAATGTGTTGCAAACATTAGATATGATGGTGGCTGGAGCAAGGGTTGTGATGATATGTCTAGGGGGTCCATTTGAGAGATACTAAGGAGTTAGAATTGACAGGCCTTGGTCACCATGGTGATGAGGAAGAGGAAAGAGTGGAAGAAGCCTCCCAGGTTTCTGTGTGTGTTAGCGGTGCTAACTTTCCCCAAGGTGCAGATCCAGGGACGAGAGAATGTTTGGTAGAAAGTGGTGAATTTGGTTCCCATCATGGGTCCTTGGAAGTATTTCTGGGTGGCCCTCTGGAACTCAGGTGGGAGAGCTGAGTGAGTGACACACATGCCGAGCTCTTAGGTCAAGGGGATAGATGCTTGTGGATGAGGCCCTCAGGGAGACGGTGTGGACTGATGAGGGGATTTTGGGACCTGGGGTGTGAGAGGAGTTCCAGCATCTAAAAGCTGAGTCTACCTGGGTGACTTCTGTGTCATGAGGGGGGGGGGATTGAGGCTGAGCTGACTTGGAGTGTGCTCTCACACTCACTAATGGTCATTTCAGCAGCTCACTTTTCCCTCAGGGGGCCACAGTCTAAAACCACACGAAGGCTTTTCTCATCTTTGTTACCGCAGTTCCATCTACCCTGTAACAAGGTAGCTGTTGGGGTAATTGGACAAAGTTAAGCTCCAGGCAACAATAGATGACCAACCGCACTGGAGACAAGCCCAATGAGTAGTACACACAAGTGTGAGGGATGGTTCAGAGTTCAGTACAAAAAACAAAATCCGATATTAAGAAGAAAGGAATTCAATTTATTGAATTAGGTATTTGCAAAGTACTTGAAAGGGCTGCAAGGGAGGGCTTGAGTCTGGGCTTCCAGGAATGATTCTTAGAAAATGACAGAACTAAGAGCAACTGGGTGGCTCAGTGGGTTAAGCCTCTGCCTTCGGCTCAGGTCATGATCCCAGGGTCCTGGGATCGAACCCTGAATTGGGCTCTCGGCTCAGCATGGAGCCTGCTTCCTCCTCTCTCTCTGCCTGCCTCTCTGCCTACTTGTGATCTCTGTCTGTCAAATAAATAAGTAAAATCTTAAAAAAAAAAATGGCAGAACTAGTCTGCCAGGGAAACTGCTATATTTGTCATGATTAGGAAGTTGGGAGGATATCAGGAAGCTACTGGTTACTACTGTAATCATTCATTTCAAGAACAAAATACTATTCCATTGCAGTTTGGTGGGGGGAAAGGATGGCTTTTTCAGTAAATAGTGAATATCCATATGAGGGGAGAAATGAAATCTGATCCCTAACCTCACACTGTATGCAAATATTAATTCACAATAGATCATAAACCTAAATATGAAAAGTAAAACAAGTAAAGCTTTTAGAAAACAAAAAACAAAAAGCTTCTTGACCTTAACCAGGACACAAAAGCACTAACCATAAATGAAAGGTTTTGTTTTTTTAAAAATTAAATTAAAATTTTTTTTAATTTTTAAAAAAGATTTTATTTATTTACTTGAGAGAGAGAGAGGGAAATCACAGA
This sequence comes from Mellivora capensis, assembly GCA_004024625.1. Lineage (NCBI taxonomy): Eukaryota > Metazoa > Chordata > Mammalia > Carnivora > Mustelidae > Mellivora > Mellivora capensis. The sequence continues at coordinate 3,826 of PISX010010705.1, forward strand.
GGGAGAGCTGGAGAAGCAGATTCCCAGCTGAGCAGGGAACCTGACCAGGGCTCGATCCCAGGGCCCTGAGACCATGACCTGAGCCATGTGCAGATGCTTAACCGACTGAGCCACCCAGGCACCTCAGTGAATGGTTGATAAATTAAACTTTATTAAAATTAAGAACTTCTTGGGTGATTTTTAAAAATATTCTAAGTGAAAGAAGCCAGACATAAAAAGTCGTATATTGTAGGATCCCATTTATATGAAATATCCAGATAGATAAATCCACAGAACAATACAGCTTGCTGGTTGTCAGGGGTTGGGAGGGTGGGGAATGAGATCGATTATTTAAAGGGTGTGGGGTGAAAGGAAGGGATGAAAATGTTTGACAGATGTGGTGTTTCCACAACATCGTGGTTATACTAAGCACTGATCAACTGTTCAATTTAAAAAATGTTAATTTTATGTTATGTGAATTTCAGCACAATAAAAAGAACGGACTTATGTTCACCAAAAAATATCATTAAGAGAGTGGAAAGGCACCCCACAGACTGGAAGAAAATAACTGGAATTGACATACTTGACAAAGCACTTGCGTCCGGAATATATAAAAAACTACAAATTGATGAGCAAAAACCCTGCAATAAAATCCTGGGCAAAGACTTGAACAAGCACTTTACAAAAGATAAGCTGTAAATGGCCAATAAGAATAATGAAAAGTTGTTTAATATCACTTTACATCAGGGAAATACAAATTAAAGCCACAATGAAATACTTGAACATAACCACCAGAATACCTAAAATGAAAAGGACTGACAATACCAAATGTTGGTGAGGAAACAGTAAGGCAACCAGAACACTCACACATGGCCAGTAGGAGTATAAACCGGAATATTTAGGAAAACCAGTACTATCTCCTAAAGCTAAACATACACATCCCCTAGGGCTCAGCTACATACTCGAAAAATTAGTGCACCTGTGCCTGAAAATACAGGTACAAGAAGGTCACAGGAGTTTTATTTAGGATAGTCAAAACCTGGATATAGGGACGCCTGGGTGGCTCAGTTGGTTAAGCGGCTGCCTTCGGCTCAGGTCATGATCCCAGCGTCCTGGGATCGAGTCCCACATCGGGCTCCTTCCTCGGCGGGGAGCCTGCTTCTCCCTCTGCCTCCCGCTGCCTGTGCTCGCTCTCTCTCTCTCTCTGACAAATAAATAAATAAAATCTAAAAAAACAACAACAACAAAAAAAACCTGGATATAACCACAATGTCCATAAACAGTAGAATGGACAAAATGTGGGTCTGTCCATAAAATGAAATACTACAGAGCAATAAAAGGAACAAACTGTTGCTACAACATAAGATTTCACAACAAAAACGTTGACAGAAGCTAGATACACAAAAATTAGATATTGTATGATCTCAATTTGTATGAAGTTCAAGAACACACAAAACGAATCAATGGTGATAGAAGCATATTAGTAATTGGGGTGCCTGGGTGGGGCTCAGTCGGTTATGTGTCCGGCTCTTGATTTTGGCTCAGGTCATGATCTCAGGGTCATAAGATCAAGCCCTGCATTGGGCCTGACACCTGCTTGGGATTTTCTCTCTCTCTCCTCCCCCTTCCCTCTACCTAAAAAGAAGGAGAAGGAGAAGCAGATAGTAATAATTATTGAAAGAGGGAGCCTTTGTGGAGCTAGTAATGTACACACACACACACACACACACACAGCAGCACCTTCTGATTAAACCAGACCACCTCACCTTGATGCAGCCATCTGGACTCCCACCCCACCCTGTCCCTCTCTCCTGCACTATTTCTTGATTTTAGTGTCCTTGTAAATTAACCTTCAGCCCTCTGGCCTCTTAGTCTGACCTGCTCCTGATGCCTATCTCCTGCCTTCCCTCCGCTCAACCCTCCAGCTCCTCCGTAGTCCTCACTCTTAAGGATGGTTTTGATTCTTACACCAAGCAACAGAAGCAACTGGAGAGATTTTACTGCTTCCTTCCCAGGCCACTTACTCTGCCTTCTCTCCTATTATTCTGGGTGAACTAGCCTTGGCCTTCCACTTTTGAACTAGACCCCACGGCTCTTTTTTTTTTTTTTTTTTTAACCACTCATTTTTCTTTTCTTTTCTTTTTTTTTTTTTTTTTTTTTTTTTTTTTTTTTTTTTTAAGATTTTATTTATTTATTTGACAGATAGAGAGTACAAGTAGGCAGAGCAGCAGGCAGAGGGAGAGGGAGAAGAGCAAACTCCCCGCCAAGCAGGGACCCCGATGCGGGGCTCGATGCGGGGCTCCATCCCAGGAGCCTGGGATCATGACCCGAGCCGAAGGCAGCCGCTTAACCGACTGAGCCACCCAGGTGCCCCGATAACCACTCATCTTTTTAACCATTTGGCTCCAGGAACTTTTTTCTTTCTCTGCTGCAACCCCAGATTCTTGTCAGTACAAGATCTTTCGCCTCAGTGTAATGACATACTTCAATTCCTTCATCTTTTTTTTTTTTTTTTTTTTTTAAGATTTATTTGTCAGAGCGAGAGAGTGAGAGTGTGAGCGCACAAGGAGGGGGAGTGGCAGCCAGAGGGAGGAGGGACTCAATCCCATGAACTAAATCCAGGTGTCTCTGCAGTTTCTTCATCTTGAAAAAGTCCTTTCCTCACCTCTGTTTCCCCTCTATTACCACCCCATTTCTCTCCTTCCCTCCCTGGAAAGAACTGTCTATAGTCACTGTTCCCACTCCACTATCATTCTGAACCCACTGCATACAAACTCTTTTCCCCACCAATCCGCCTAATCTGTCTTTACCATGCTCGCCCATAAACTCTATTTTGCTTAATCCACTGGTCAGTTCTCTGCCTTCATCTTACTTGATCTTTCGTGGCATCTGAGAATTGACCATTCTTTTCTCCTTCTCTTTGAAATGTTTTCCTAAAAAACAAACAAAAAGAAACACTTTATACGGCTTTAAGGATGAAACGTTCTCCTGGTTCTCTCCTTTTTCTTTTTTTTAAAGATTTTACTTTTAAGTAATCTTTACCCCTAATGTGGGGCTTGAACTTACAACCTCAAGATCAAGATTCCCATGCTCCTGATTGCAGGGTTGTGAGATCCAGCCTGGCACAGGGCTCTGTGTTCAGCTTGGAGTCTGCTTAAGACTCTCTCCCTGGCTGGTGGTTTAGTCATTAAGCATATGCCTTCAGCTCAGGTCATGATCCCAGTGTCCTGGGATTAAGGCCACATTGGGCTCCCTGCTGAGCCTCTTACTGTGCTCATACTATCTCGCTCTCTCTCAAATAAATAAATAAAATCTTAAAAAAGAAAATAGACTCTGCCCCTCCCCCTCAAGTAAATAAATAAAATTTTAAACTAACAAACAAACAGAGGCGCCTGGGTGGCTCAGTGGGTTAAAGCCTCTGCCTTCAGCTCAGGTCATGATCCCAGGGTCCTGGGATCGAGACCCACATCGGGCTCTCTGCTCAGCGGGGAGCCTGCTTCCTCCTCTCTCTCTGCTTGCTTCTCTGCCTACTTGTGATCTCTGTCTGTCAAATAAATAAATAAAATCTTTAAACAAACAAACAAGCTGCATACTCCACTTGCTGCTGAGCCAACAAGGCACCCCTCTCTTTGTCTTCTTCCCAAGTTCTCTCAGTCCCTTTTACTGGTTCCTCTATTGCCCTGACCTTCAGACTCTGGAGTTCCCCATGGCTCCGTCCTTCGACTTTTCTCTTTTCTTTTCTTTCTTTCTTTATTCTTTTTTTTATTTCATTTATTTATTTGACAGACAGAGGTCACAAGTAGGCAGAGAGAGCGGCGGGGGGGGGGGGGAAGCAGGCTCCCTGCTGAGCAGAGAGCCCGATGCGGGTCTCGATCCCAGGACCCTGGGATCATGACCTGAGCCGAAGGCAGAGGCTTTAACCCACTGAGCCACCCAGGCGCCCTTTCAGCTCAGGTTTTGATCCCAGTGTCCTGGATCAAATCCTGCATTGGGCTCCTAGTTCAGTGGGGAGCCTGCTTCTCCTTCTGCCTGCCGCTCCCCCTTGCTTGCTCTCTCTCTCTCTCTCACAAATAAACAAATAAAACCTTCTTTTAAAAAGTTTTATTTATTTAGACAGATTTTTCTTTTTAAAATTTTAATTCCAGGGTTATTAACAGACAGTGTTATATTTGTTTCAGGTGTACAATGGAGTGATTTGACACCTCCATATATTACTTGGTGCTCATCACAAGTGCACTCCTTAATCCCCACCGCCCATTTCATCCATCCCTCCAACCACCTCCCCTCTGTTAACCATCAATTTGTTCTCTGTAGTTAAGAGTCTGGTTTTTGGTTTGTCTCCCCCTCCCCCATTTGTTTTGTTTTTTAAATTTCATATATGAGTGAAATTATACAGTATTTGTCTTTCTCTGGCTTATTTCATTTAGCATTATAATTTTTAGATCCATTGATGTCATTGCAAATAGCAAGATTTCATTCTTTTTTATGGCTGAATAATATTCCACTGTATGTATATGCCACATCCTCTTAATCCATTCCTCTATCAATGGACACTTAGGTTGCTTCCATAATTTGGCTCCTGTAAATAATGCCACAGTAAGTATAGGGTGCTTGTATATCCCTCTAAATTAGTGTTTGTATATCCTTTGGGTAAATACCCAGTAGTGTGATTACTGGATCATAGGGTAGTTCTAACTTTTTGAGAAACCTCCATACTGTTTTCCACAGTGGCTGCACTAGTCTGGATTCCCACCAACACTGCATGAGGGTTCCTATTTCTCCACATCTGCATTAGACTTGTTGTTTCTTGTGTTTTTTATTTTAGCCATTCTGACAGGTGATATCTTATTGTGGTTTTGATTTGCATTTCCTTGCATATCCAACCCAAATGATCCCAGGATCCCATATGATCCCAGGATCCTGGGATCGAGCCCCCAATCAGGCTCTCTGCTCAGCAGGGAGCCTGCCTCCCCCTCTCTCTCTGCCTGCCTCTCTCTATATACTTGTGATCTCTGTCTGTCAAATAAATAAAAATAAAATCTTAAAAAAAAAAAAAGATAAAGGAAGGAGACGTAACATAGTGGCCTGACTTACTGGGATCATGACCTGAGCCGAAGGCAGATGCCCAAGGACTGAGCCACCCAGGCGCCCATGTCATGTCTCCTTCCGACGTCACTCTGAGGAAAAACCAAAGTCTTTTCCAATAGCCCCCAAGGTATCCCGTGACCTGATCCATTCCTCCCATTCCCTTCCCCCTTGGGAACACACTCCCACCTCAAGATCTAGTATTTACTCTTTCTGGAATGTTCTCACAGATAGCTATGCAAATAGCTGCATGGCTCACTCACTAACTTTCAACCTTTACTTAAATGCCACCTTCTCCAAAAGGCCTTTACTGTCTGTCCTATCTAAAATTGCAACCCTCCTACACTTCCTGTCCTCCTTCCCTGCTTTTTTTTTCACGTTAAAAACAGATTAATAGATTATTTCTTAGAGCAGTTTTAGGCTTATGGAAAAATTGAGTAGAAATTATAGTTACCATGTACTTCCTTCTCCCTAGTTTCCCTATTATTAACATCTTGCAGGGATACCTGGGTGGCTCAGTTGGTTAAGCTGCTGCCTTCGGGGGCGCCTGGGTGGCTCAGTGGGTTAAGTCTCTGCCTTCAGCTCAGGTCATGATCTCAGGGTCCTGGGATGGAGTCCCGCATCGGGCTCTCTGCTCAGCAGGGAGCCTGCTTCCCTCTCTCTCTCTCTGCCTGCCTCTCTGTCTACTGTGATCTCTCTCTGTCAAATAAATAAATAAAATCTTTAAAAAAAAAAAAAAAAAAGCTGCTGCCTTCGGCTCAGGTCATGATCGCAGGGTCCAGGGATCGAGTCCCACATTGGGCTTCTTGCTCAGCAGGGAGCCTGCTTCTCTCTCTGCCTCTGCCTGCTGCTCTGCCTGCTTGTGTTCTCCCTCTCTCTGACAAATAAATAAATAAAACCTTTTAAAAAAATCTTGCATTAGTGTGGTACATTTGTTGCAATTAGTGTACTAATATTGATATATATATATATTTAAAGATTTTATTTATTTATTTGAGAGAGAGGCAGTGAGAGAGAGCACGAGCAAGGAGAAGGTCAGAGGGAGAAGCAGACTCCCTGTGGAGCTGGGAGCCGATGCGGGATTCGATCCCGGGACCCTGGGATCATGACCTGAGCCGAAGGCAGTCGTCCAACCACCTGAGCAACCCAGGCGTCCCGATATATTATTTTTTTAAAGATTTTATTTATTTACGGGATGTCTGGGTGGCTCAGTTGGTTAAGCGGCTGCCTTCGGCTCAGGTCATGATCCCAGCGTCCTGGGATCGAATCCCACATCGGGCTCCTTGCTCGGCAGGGAGCCTGCTTCTCCCTCTGCCTCTGCCTGTGCTCGCTCTCTCTCTCTCTCTCCCTGTCAAATAAATAAATAAAATCTTTAAAAAAAAAAGATTTTATTTATTTATTTGACAGAGAGAGAGATCACAAGCAGGCAGAGAGGCAGGCAGAAAGAGAGGGGGAAGCAGGCTCCCTGCTGAGCAGAGAGCCCCATGCGGAGCTTGATCCCAGGACCCTGAGATCATTACCTGAGCCGAAGACAGAGGCTTTAAGCCACTGAGCCACCCAGGCGCTCCTGATATATTATTATTAACTAAAGTCCATAGTGTACAGTAGGGCTTTTGACAACTGTATAATGTTGTATATCTACTATGACAGTATCAGAGACAATAGTTTCCCTGCCTAAAAATCCACTGTGCTCCACCAATTCAATCCCTCCCTCCATCTGAATGCTTTTCAAACACTGATCTTTTTACTGCTTCCACAGTTTTGCCTTTTCCAGAATGACATCTAGTAGGAATCACACGGTATACTGACTTTCCAGTTGGCTTCTTTAACTTAGCAATGTGCATTTAAACTTTCTTTTCATGGCTTAATAGTCTTGGCTGATTTTTCTCCTGGCAATTATCGATTTTTTTAAGCTTTTTTTTTTTTTTTTAAAGATTTTATTTATTTATTTGACAGACAGAGATCACAAGTAGGCAGAGAGGCAGGCAGGGAGGGAGGGAGGAAGCAGGCTCCCTGCCAAGCAGAGAGCCCGATGCGGGGCTCCATCCCAGAACCCTGGGATCATGATCTGAGCTGAAGGCAGAGGCTTAACCCACTGAGCCACCCAGGTGCCCCGGCAATTATCGATTTTAACATGTTTCTATTTATCTTACTTTATCATATTTATTGTTTGTCTTCTCTGTATGTTTCACGAGGACAGAGATTCTGGTTGTGGAGGCCAAGAAAAACAAGGCTGTACCCACCTCCAGTCTAGCCCTGACATAAGTACAGCCATCTTGACAAAGCAAAAGCTGGTGCCTTGCACCCCCTCTCCACCCACTCCCCTCCCCTCGGTAGTATGTGTGAACAAATAGTTAACTTGTAGAAATCACTATCCTGCAAGACAGGAGTCTCCCTTGGTTTACAAATGTCCCAGTGCTAAATCTCACTAACAAGGACGCTTGATAGGGGGAATGTGACATTCCACCAGGAAACTCCCAACTGTCTTCATGTTGGTGCCTCATTAGAGGGAAAAATGGCCTTGGCTTGATAATAACCAGGCCTCCAATATCCTGACAGTCTTCTTTACCCTGATAGCCCTTCTGAACACCCCCTTTGTCCTCACCCACCGCCGAGTCCATCCCTACTCTGCCTTTAAAACCTCTGACTGTAATCTGGTTCGGGGTCCAAGTCCCTACTCCGCTGCGTCGGGTGTACTTGGGCCTAAGCTTAGGCCTAAGCTTAAGCTTGTCAAATAAACCCTCATGTGATTACATCAGTGTTGGCTCCTTGGTGGTCTCAGACATGAAAACTCGGGCATAACACTGGTCTACTTTGTTCGCTGCTGTATCCTCCGTGCCTACAACAGTTCTTACTTATAGATGGTGCTCAATATTGATTAGAATTAAAATATTTAAGTGAGTGGGGCAACTGGTGGCTCAGTTAACTGGGTTAATGCCTCTGCCTTAGGCTCAGGTCACGATCCCAATCCCAGGGTCCTGAGATTGATCCCTGCATCGGGCTCTCTGCTCAGCAGGGAGCCTGCTTCCTTACCTCTCTCTCTGCCTGCCTCTCTGCCTACTTGTGATCTGTCTGTCAAATAAATAAATAAAATATTTTTAAAAAATTTAAGTGAGTGAATAGTGCATCTAATTGAAGAACAAACTTCTATTCAGAACTCTCCTGGCAAAAGTAATCTGTGAAACAGTGTTTAGCTTTCTAGACCCTTAAAATTTCAACTCCACTGCCTTTGACCTTGGTTAATACCTAACCTAACCTGTCTGTGCCACAGTTTCCTCCCCAGCAAAATGGAGATAATATTAATACCACCCCCATGCGGTTGTGGTAAGGATTATGTAAGTTAATATACATGAAGTTCTTATAATGGGTCCCACACACAGTACGTGTGCATCAGTAATAACTATTATTCCACCCAGGAAGATGCAGAGGAGGGAATGGAATGCCGGTTGGCCACATCCAGGAAGCTACTCTAGTTAGTGGTTCAGAGGTGTAAGAGCGCTAGGAGCTGGAGTAACTGCGGGCAAACCTCCAACCAGAAGGTGGCAGAAGCGGGGGGGGGGGGTGGCGGGCGGGCATTAATTCCATTTGCCCATCACTTTACAAAGCACCTTACGTTCTAAACGGGTTTGTTTTTAACTTTGTTTGAGAAAGAGAGCAGGAGCGGGTTGGAGGGGCCGAGGGTCAGGGAGAAGCAGGCTTCCCGCTGAGCAGAGGCCCACGCGGGACTCTATCCCCAGGACCCTGGATCACCACCGAAGCTGAAGGCAGACGCTTAACCCATCGAGCCACCCAGGTGTATTACACGCGTTTAATCCTCACAAAAACAATCCTGTCGGTTGGTATTACAATCCCCATTTTATCCATGAGAAAACCGGTTCAGGGAGGTCGAGCGACTTGCCCGATGGAACCATAGATTTCCCAAGATTTCCGCCCAGAGGCTCGGATTCACATTTTAACATCGTCGCTATTATGCATGCTCTCAGGGTGCGCCGGAGAGTTCTAGATCCAGAGGTCCAGAGGTCCAGTGACCCCCTGGGCAGGGTAATAGGACCACTTTTATTTTATTTTTAAGATTTTATTTATTTATTTGACAGACAGAGATCACAAGTAGACAGGTAAGCAGAGGTGGAAGCAGGCTTCCTGCTGAGCAGAGAGCCCGGTGCGGGGCTCGATCCCAGGACGGGAGATCAAACCTGAGCCGAAGGCAGAGGCTTTAACCCACTGAGCCACCCAGGCGCCCCAGGTCTACTTTTAATAACCGCATCCCGGTGGTGAACGGTTTCAAGCACCGCAAGCTGTGGAGGTTCGCAAACGAGAGAGCCGGTGCGTCAAGGGGTAATGCTGGGTTTGCATAATGTATTCTGATTATCCTCGCAACTCCGTGGCCGAACGTCCCCTCCCCTTCCCCCGCCTCCGGGGGCGTGGCGACAAAGCGCGGGAAAACCGGCTACGACTCCACCCCTCCACCCCGCGCTGAGGGCGGAGGAAAAGGAGAGCTCTTAAATGGGAAATGGAAGGGAGAGCCGGCTCACACCTTATCTCCGTGCTTAGGAAGCCTACCAGCATATCGCTTTAAGATCCCTTTGGAAATGGCCCAGGCCACGCCAGCTCTTCAACGTCACCTCTCCTCCACTTCCGGTCTGTGGGGCCGTCCCGGGCTCCAGGTGCCGGTTCCTTCCACACTCCTAACTAATCCCGCCCCTCCTGCAAGCCCTCCTGCAGAGGGAGAAGGCACGGGTGACGCCATCGCCCAGGAGCTGGTCCGCGCGAGAACCCCAGCCACCTAGATTATAGGACGATTTAGACAGTGGGAAAACGGCAAGGAACTGGTCAACCAGATGACGTAATGTTTTGGGTAACGTCCCATTTTGTGACTTCTGCATAGCATGACTGACACTGGGGTTTAGCTTGAGAAAACAGAGCAAGCGGATCTACGTATCCGGGCCTCGTTCAGAGTCGGCGAGGTTCTCCTGAAAGTGCCCACCAAATAGAAGCTGGGAGTTCTTTTAATTTGCATAAGTGAGCTGCGGGATTGAAAGACTGCGGCCAATAGGGAGTGAGGGGGCGGAGACGCACCTGGGATAGTCACCGCCTCTAGAGGGAAAGCCGGGCATCAGATTGGCTTTTTTCTAAGCGACAGTAGCGGAAGCCAGTCGTTTTTGAGATGCCCTGATGGGGCAGGTGGGCCCGGCACAACCAATGGGGAGAGGCATCTTCCGAAAGACTAGGCTCCTTGTCCAATGAGGCTGGGAGGACTGTGCGGGGCTAGTTCCGAGCGGCAGAGCTTACGGCCAACCCAGTGCGGCCCTGGGAGGGGCGCAGTGCTGAAAGACGGGGGTGTTGGCCAATGGCGAGTGCGGAAGCGGGCAGCCCAGACCTGGAACGCGGAGGGAGCTGAAGGAGGGGGAGGCCGAACGGGAGAGAAGCAGGAAGTAGCGGCGGCCTCGGGGAGGGCGGCGACGGCGGCGGTGGCGGTGGGAGCAGGGTAGAGACCGCCGGGTCTCGGCCCGCACTTGGAGTGGAACAAGTAAGCACGCTTGGGGTAATACCCGCCCTTGGCCCCGCCCCCTGGGGGGGCGGGTAAATACCCCCGCCCCTCCCCCACTTGGTCAACTACCCCCTTCTCCGCGCCGCCCCCCTGGGGCGGCTTCTAGGAAGGCCCCTCCGCTACCTCCATCCCTTGAGGCGGATGGGCGAAACTCCCAGCCTGTTGAAAGCACAGCCCCTAGCCGGGTAAACGTGGAGGGAGGGTCGGGGTCCCCAAGTCCTGGCGCCCCGAGTCCAAGAGGCGTCCGAAGCACGGCCCGGTGACTGGTGGCTGCGGGATGTCGCGACCTAAAATGGTGTCCGTGTTCGGGGGCGGGGGCGGGGGAGCTGGGCCAGGCCGGAGCGGAGCCTGCACCCCGACTAGGCGCGGGTCAGCGTCCGGGCCCGGGCCGGACTCGGGCTCGTGCCCCGGGCCACCGCGCGCCTTCGGATCACTCTTCAGTCTCGAGGGAGCCGCTGGAGTCTTCGGGAGGAGGAGGCTGTGCCGCGCCGGGATGGGAGGGGAGGAGGTCGGAGTTGGGACGGACCCCGGTCGAAGAGCTGCGAGTCACGCAGAGACCGTCCCCTCCCCACTCCTCTTTTTCCACGCGCCGCCCCTACTCCGGTGAAGTCCTGGGCGGAGAGGTGCTGCGCGGCAGCTCCCCAGGGGCCTGGCCTGGCCGGGGCCGGTCCTTCCCTTCTCGCCGGTGGGAGCGAGAGAAGCGCGGTGCGCCTCAGTTTCCCCAGTGGCTTCTCCTCCATACATCCCGCCCCCTCCCCGCAACCCCGGACATGGTCCCGGCGCCGGCCCTCGGCAGATGGCAGGGACTTAATTCCGCCCGCTGCCCAGCTTGGCGGCAGCCTAATCGCCCCCGGCCACCGGCCCCTCGCCCTGCTCTGCAGGCCCCCGGTCAGGCAAAGAGCAGTGGAATCCCCTCCCGATCCAGGCCAGTTTCACCCTCTTCCTGTTCAGCCCCTTCCTTTGGCTTTTGGGGAAGAGCAAAGGGAAAGGGGGGAGGGCCAGAGCCCGAGAGTCTGGGCACAGCAGCCGCAGAAAGGCCTCTGCCGTGGGGTGGGGGAAACCTCTTCGGCCTTGAGTTGCTGCTGCTTGCTGGACTGTCCGCTCTTGGCTATCGCATGACCTCTAAGTCACTTGGACGCTGAGGGGGGAGTTGCTTGGGGAGGGCAAGTGGGAAGATGTTTTCCCGTAGTCCACCACCAGCCCCTTTTCCGAGGGCCGGGGTGGAAGGTAGCTCTGGTTTCTTCTGGTGGGGAGAGAAGCAGGCAGAGGAGGGAGGGCCCAAGTTCTCCATCAGGCCAGAGGCAAAGGGTGGAGGGCTTTGTTTAAACCCAGAGACTGCAGAATTAAGTAGGGTCTGGTGAGGGGAAACTTCCTTTTCTTCCTCTTGTGGGTACCCTCTTCCTCCACCCTACCTTCGTCCCAGCATTGCCAGCTGCCACCTGCTGGGACTATCTCCAGTTTCAGTCTAAAGGCTGGCAGGAGGTGAGAGAATTGGCCCTGAGAAATGGCTTGCATCCTGGGCAGAGAATGTGTAGTGACAGAGACTTTTTCAGTTTTTTCTTCCTAGATCTAGAAACACCTGGGGGGAGAAACTGGTGAGGAACAGATCTGGGTCCCCCACAAGCTCCGGGCTGGCCATGTTGGTTAGTGCCACATGCATCTTGTGTGGTGTGTGTTTGTGTGTGTGGCGGGCACAAGCACTGGGCCAGGTTGGGGTTGGGCAAGACTTCCTGGACTGGTGTTGCCAAGGAAAATGAAAAGGGTGAGGAGTGTGAGTTAGGAGCTCAGAGCAGGAATGACAGGGATTGGGGGCTTGGCTTTTCCCCTTTGCGGCAACCCTGCTGGATAAGTTACCCTGGAGTTTGGCCCTGAGAGAGCAAGATGGGAAGGGAGGGAGAGAGGAAGGGGTGGCCCCTGGAGGGCTATGGGAGGGCAGAGGCACTCTGGGGAAGGTAGGTGAGCTAGCGGCAGGTGTTTGTGACAGGAGAGGCCTAGGCTGGGGCCCTTGTGACCAGGCTGCTGTCACGGTTTTCCCCTGTCTTTTTCTTTTTGTCTCTTTCTGTTCCTGTGTCTTATTCTTTCCATCTTGGTCTCTTGGGTGATTTCCCTGAGTCCACTTCTCCTTGTTAACCAGGCTAGATCTCCAGGTGCCATTGATGACCCCCAAGTCCCTGGACTTGACCCCTGACTCTTGTCTCTGACCCCAGGCCTAAATTCCCAGTGCTTACTCCTTCCCAGCTCCTCCTTGACCTGACATGTCCTTGTTTGTCCCAGCTGTAATAATAAATCCTATTCTGGGTTCTGATTCTCAGGGTTATGATTCATATCGTGCTCAGAATCACCCTGTGATGTGTGGGTTACTTGCCTCCCCTCTCAAAAGTAAGGCGGTGGACATCAGGCTATTGATGCAGCTGGTACTAGAATTATTTCTTCATCTTTGCTTTAAGTTACTGTCCCTTTGTACACATGGCCTTTCAGATCTCTGTGGATACCCAGAAGATCCATGAAGAATTATGAATGGATCCCATGCTGCCATGAATGAGCCCTTAGACCCAGAGCATCGTGTACATCTTCCTCCTTAATAGTGGTATTGATTAATTGATGGGTTCTGTGCTGGGCATAGGAGGGGCCCGAGGTGGTTTTAACCAAGGTGTTCACTGAACTCCCTCTGTCTCTATAACCCTTGTCTCTCAGAAGTTCCTTTTCTTCTGCTTTCTCTCTATCTTGGTGTCTTACCTGGAATGTGTGCCTAACCTACATTTCAGTTTTAGGGTTTGGCAAACCAGGTGTCTCCACCAGCTCTAGGATTTGTGCTGTGGTAAAAGTGTAGCCAATTCAGACTGTGCATGGTCCTGAGAGGATAAACATGGAGATCCCAAGGGAGGAGAGCCAGGGTTCTTGCCTCCAGAGGGCTCAGTTTCTTGCTATTTCCTTCCTTTCTTATCAGGTCTGGGACCTGCTGCCATGGGGGACATGAAGACCCCTGATTTTGATGACCTCCTTGCTGCCTTTGACATCCCCGATATTGACACAAACGAAGCCATCCACTCCGGGCCAGAAGAAAACGAAGGGCCTGGTGGCCCAGGAAAGCCAGAACCCAGTGTAGGAGTTGACTCTGGAGAAGCAGCGGCTGCAGCTGCCAGAGATGGCCCCGAGCTTCCAGCCCAGGCCTCTGATCATGGCCTGCCGCCGCCAGACATCTCAGCAGTCAGCGTTATTGTCAAGAACACCGTGTGTCCTGAGCAGCCTGAGTCCCCAGCTGGGAGTTCAGGAGGGGAAGGGGTCCAGGCTGAGGGGGTGGCTAAGGAAGTACCTGTGGGGCCTCATCTGATGCAAAATGGTTTTGGGGGCCCTGAGTCATCTCTTCCAGGTACACCCCACTCTCCAGCTCCTCCCAGTGGGGGTACCTGGAAAGAAAAAGCCATGGAAGGCAAAGCTCCTTTGGACCTCTTTGCTCATTTTGGGCCTGAGCCAGGGGAGCACCCTGACCCCCTCCCTCCCTCTGCACCCTCCCCACCTCGGGAGGGGGCCATGACCCCGCCTCCTTTCCCCTCTCCTTTTGAGCTGTCCCGGGAGAATGGCCCAGCCTTGCTGCCACCTGGTTCTCCCCCAACACTGGGGACCATGAAGCAAGATAGCTGCAGCCCCCTTCATCCTCAGGGCCTAGCCACAATTGGCTCTGGCGTGAGCCCCGAGGCCACAGGCATTTCGGCCAGTGCCTCGCCTCCCCAGGTTGCTGGGTTGTCCTTCAAGCAGTCTCCAGGGCATCAGAGCCCTGCTGCCTCCCCCAAAGTGCCCCGCTGTCAGCCCCTGAAGGAAGAAGAAGAGGAGGGGCCGGTGGATAAGCCTTCCCCTGAAAGTCCCCAGAGTCCCTCCAGTGGAGCCGAGGCTGCAGATGAGGACAGCAATGACTCCCCTGCCTCTTCTAGCTCCTCGAGGCCTCTCAAGGTGCGGATCAAGACCATTAAGACCTCTTGCGGGAATATCACAAGGACGGTAACCCGGGTCCCCTCAGACCCCCCTGATCCTCCTACCCCTTTGGCTGAGGGGACCCTCCTGGCTGAGGCTGGCCTCCTGAAGCTGTCCCCTGCAACCTCGACCCCTGAGGGTCCAAAGGTAGTGAGCGTCCAGCTGGGGGATGGCACAAGGCTAAAGGGTACCGTGCTGCCCGTGGCCACCATCCAGAACGCCAGTACTGCCATGTTGATGGCTGCCAGCGTGGCCCGCAAAGCTGTGGTTCTGCCTGGGGCCGCTGCCACCAGCCCTAAGACGATGGCTAAGAATGTGCTAGGGCTGGTGCCCCAAGCCCTGCCCAAGGTGGAGGGGCGGGCAGGGCTGGGGGCTGGGGGGCAGAAGGTGAATGGTGCCTCCGTGGTGATGGTGCAGCCTTCCAAGCCGGCCACTGGGCCAGGGGCTGGGGGTGGCACAGTGATCTCAAGGACGCAGTCCAGTCTGGTGGAGGCCTTCAACAAGATCCTCAACAGCAAGAACCTGCTGCCTGCCTACCGGCCCAACCTGAGTCCGCCAGCTGAGGCTGGGCTGGCCCTGCCTCCGACGGGCTACCGCTGCCTTGAGTGCGGGGACGCTTTCTCGCTGGAGAAGAGTCTGGCGCGGCACTATGACCGCCGGAGCATGCGCATCGAGGTCACCTGCAACCACTGTGCCCGTCGCCTCGTCTTTTTCAACAAATGCAGCCTGCTGCTGCACGCCCGAGAGCACAAGGACAAAGGGCTCGTCATGCAGTGCTCGCACCTGGTCATGAAGCCCGTCGCCCTGGACCAGATGGTGGGCCAGCCGGACATCACGCCCCTGCTGGCCGTCCCGCCAGCCCTCGGACCTCCTGCCTTGCCTGCCTTGGGCAAGGGTGATGGGGCCGCCATCGCCGCCGCCATCACTGTGGTTGCTGCTGAGGCCCCAGTGCTGCCGCTCTCGTCCGAGCCGCCTGCCGCCCCTGCCACCTCGGCCTACACATGCTTTCGCTGCCTGGAGTGCAAGGAGCAGTGCCGGGACAAGGCCGGCATGGCTGCCCACTTCCAGCAGCTCGGGCCCTCTGCCCCGGGGGCCAACAACACTGTGAGTGATTTCCTCTGGCCCTTCCCGGGGGTAGAGCCCGAAGCTGTGGGAGTAGGATCTGGGAAGGTGTTGGGGGGGTTGGGCCACTCCTCACTGACCGGCCTTCTTTGAACCCCCTCGACAGGTGTGCCCGACCTGCCCCATGATGCTCCCCAACCGCTGCAGCTTCAGTGCCCACCAGCGCATGCATAAGAACCGGCCTCCCCACGTCTGCCCTGAGTGTGGGGGCAACTTCCTGCAAGCCAATTTTCAGACCCACCTGCGGGAGGCCTGTCTACATCTGTCTCGCCGTGTGGGATACAGGTGCCTCCTGCCTCTCCCCGTGGCCTTGCCACTGATCCTCCGCACCCTTCCCCAGCCTCCTACCCCTCCAGCACTTCATGGCCCCCTGCGTCCCAGAGCCAGCCTTCTGGCCTTCTGCTGAACCCCAGTGTGAGATCTGTGTCCTGCCCCCACAGTTAGTGGGGAGAGCTCCAGTTCGGCCTCCGCAGGCCTCCATCAAGGGGCAGGGTCTGCATACCCCGCCTGTCCCCACCTTGGTCATGCACCACCGCCGTCGATCAGCTCTGGAGTCCAGCAGTTCCCAGGAATGACAGGGCTGGGGTACGGGCCGGAGACGCCCTGCCTCACCTCCGTGCCCTCTGCCCCCTAGGTGCCCCAGCTGTGCGGTGGTGTTCGGGGGTGTGAACTCCATCAAGTCCCACATCCAGACGTCGCACTGCGAGGTTTTCCATAAGTGCCCCATCTGCCCCATGGCCTTCAAGTCTGCGCCCAGCGCCCATGCCCACCTGTACACCCAGCATCCCAGCTTCCACACGCAGCAAGCCAAGTGAGACCTGGCAGGGAGTAGGGTGGGCTGGAGCGGGCTTGGGGCCCTGATGGGCAGGGTGTCTGCACTGTCTTCTCCACCCACACAGGATGATCTACAAGTGCGCCATGTGTGACACGGTCTTCACTCACAAACCCCTCCTCTCCTCACACTTCGACCAGCATCTGTTGCCCCAGCGTGTCAGCGTCTTTAAGTGCCCATCTTGTCCACTGCTTTTTGCCCAAAAAAGGACCATGCTGGAACATCTTAAGGTATAGGAGTTAAGGGACAGAGGCAGGGTGCTTCGCTGTGGTGACCTGGGGCTGGGGTGACATAACCCTCGGAGTGGGGGTGGGGGAGCAGTGAGGCCTCCGGCAGAGCCAGGCCCTCCCCCACAGTGGCCACCCCCTTGTCTTCCTTTCACAGAACACCCATCAGTCCGGGCGCCCCGGGGAGGAGACGGCTGGGAAAGGGGCTGTGGGTGCCCTCATGACCCCCAAGGCTGAGCCCGAGGACTTGGCTGTGTCCCGGGGAGGAGCAGCTGCCCCTACTGAGGAATCGTCTTCATCCTCAGAAGAGGAAGAACTGCCTAGCTCTCCTGAGCCCCCTCGCGCAACCAAACGGCCCCGACGGGAACTAGGGAACAAAGGCATCAAGGGTGGGGGTGGGGGCCCTGGAGGCTGGACCTGTGGCCTTTGTCACTCCTGGTTTCCTGAGCGAGACGAGTATGTGGCTCACATGAAGAAAGAGCATGGCAAGGTGAGTGGGGCGTCCCTTTGGGATTGGTCTCGGCGGCTGTGGGGGTGGGGGGTCTTAGAGCCGGGGTCTTAGAGCCTGGCTCTGAGGTTCCCTACCCTCTGCTCTCCCAGTCAGTGAAAAAGTTTCCCTGTCGCCTGTGTGAGCGCTCCTTCTGTTCCGCCCCCAGCCTGAGGCGCCATGTCAGGGTCAATCATGAGGGTATCAAGCGAGTTTACCCATGCAGGTAACCCTTGCCCCTTCACCCGCACCTCCCCTCCCGTGTCCCCTTCCTCTTTCTGAGCAGCAAGTGACCTGCCTACCCCATGCCTCCAGCCCCACTGAGCACCTTCCAGCTGTGACTTGTGTGAATGGACCAAAGGTTGAGGCCTCCCTCTGCTCTGGGAAACCCCGCAACCTCAAGCCACAGGCCTTGGTCTTTGGGCTGTTCTCCCAGCACCCACGCTACCCACTCTCCCCCTGCAGGTATTGCACAGAGGGAAAGCGCACCTTCAGCAGCCGCCTGATCCTGGAGAAGCACGTCCAGGTCCGGCATGGCTTGCCGCTCGGGGCTCAGTCCCCTGGCCGGGGGAGCACCCTGGCTCGGGGCCCCAGTGCCAGAGCCCAGGTAGGCAGAAGCCCGGCCTGCTCTTTCGGGGCTGTGGGACTGGGAAACTGTAGGGTTCTAGGCCCTGGCCTCAGGAAGCAAGGCAGGGGTGCCAGGGTCAGTGTGGGGTGATAGCGAGGCCTCATTTCTTCCCTCTCATCTCCAGGGGCCAGGACGGAAACGCCGCCAGTCCTCTGACTCTTGTAGTGAAGAGCCAGACAGCACGACACCTCCAGCCAAGTCCCCTAGGGGTGGGCCTGGCTCTGGAGGCCATGGCCCCCTGCGCTACCGGAGCAGCGGTTCAGTGGAGCAGAGCCTCATGGTGGGCTTGAGGGTGGATGGTGGTGCCCAGCAGTGCCTCGACTGCGGCTTGTGCTTTGCCTCCCCTGGCTCTCTGAGCAGGCACCGTTTCATCAGCCACAAGAAGAAACGGGGTGTGGGTAATGCCAGTGCCCTGGGCCTGGGTGATGGGGAAGAAGAGGCCCCTCCTCCACTGAGGTCTGACCTAGAGGGTGGAGAGTCTCCCTTGCCTGCTTCTGGAGGCCCACTGACCTGTAAGGTCTGTGGCAAGAGCTGTGACAGCCCGCTCAACCTCAAGACCCATTTCCGCACACACGGCATGGCATTCATCAGAGCCCGGCAAGGGGGCAGTGGGGACAACTAGGCCCAAACCTGGACTGACTGGACTCCTCCCCTCCCTCTTTGTTGGGAGCCTGGGTCACTGCTGCTGCTGTTGTACCCAGGCTAGGGATTTCATTCTTTCACGTTTTGTTCAGCTCCTCTCCTCCAACCCCCAAACACAACAGGCTTTTGAGGATTATAGTGATTTGCAATCCCCCCTTTGGGTTTGGCCCTTGGGTCCTAGTAGAGTGGGCCTTCCATTCCTCCTTTCTGAGCCCAACACTAATTATCCTCTTGCTGCAGACCCCAAAGTGGGTTGGGTGGGAGGAGGGCCTTTCCTAGGCCTGTTAGCTGGGCCCAGGGAGGGCCTCTGCTGGGGCCCTCAGGACGCTTCTCAACCCTCAAGGGCCTAGCCCTGCCCCTGTACCTCCAACTCTCTGGCACTTGAGCCCCCCACCCCATCCCTGCAGTGCCTTTCACTTTTTTTTTTGACCCAAAAATCCAGGGGGGTTTGGTAGGGATGAGTCCTGTCGGGGGGGGCCTGAGGGAGAGGAGGGGGACAGGCTCTCAGGAATCCTTTATTCTTGTAGTAATAATAATACTAACAGTGGGGAAATGGGAGGGAGAAAAGCAGACCATTAAAACTGCTCGTGGTTTAATCCCCATTCAGGCTTCTCTTTTTATGTGACCTAAACATTGTGGGCTTGGCAGGGAGCAGGCAAGAGTCAAAGTTGGGGAGGCCGTTCCCAGGACAAGGTGACACTGACTGAGACAGGCAGAGAAAGAGCAAGTCTTCCTCAACCCAGTTCTCTGCCTTTGGCATCCAGGACACTGAGGCATCTGCTCTTAACTCCTCACCTACCCCCCAAGTCCTGAAAAAAAATACAACCAGAAATGATACAGATGGCTAACTTTATTTCAAACAAAAATTAAAAATAAAAAGTTGAGAGCTATTTGCCTGGGTGTGGGAAAGGGATCAGGCCAAGGAATTCCCTGTGACCAGGCTGATAGCCTCATCCACTGGAGGGGTCGTGATCCTTCCCCGCCCCTGGGATGGGGAACCTCTGCAGATGTAGGACCCTACGCCAGAGCCCACCTAACAAGGGAACTTGGCCTAGGCCAGTTGCTGGGAGGGGATAGAGTTGGGCAGCAGCACGGCCAGAGGCCAACCACAGGATCACGTCCCAAGTACCAAGAACCTACTCTTCCCCCTCCCCCCACTCATGGGACCCAGAACAGAGGAAGGATGGCCTGTGGAAAGAACCTCTTGGACCCTGGTGAGAAGGCAGGCCCCGGTGCCCCTCACATCTATCACCTCTGTTCTCTGGAGGGCAGTGAGTCCCGAAGTCTTATCAGATGGTGACACTGACACCACTGGGGGCAGGGAAGCCCCCGGCAAGTCTGGGCCCCACAGCTGGCTCTCCCACCCCCCAGCAAGCTTTACAGTTACCACATGATCCTCTGTATTTCTTGCCTTCCACTGCCCGTGGGTGGGGTTTCCTGGTTTGGGGTTTCTCAGACAAGGGCCCTCCCAGGGAGGGTCCCCTGAATCCCCCACTCCGGGCCTGAGGAGGAGGGTGTCACATGATGCCGTTGGTGAGGTACTGGAAGCCGTCATAGAGTTTGGTGGTGATAGAGCGCATGCTGCCGTCCACCATCTGCTCCACCAGCAGCTGGAGCTGCTCCTCGGTCATGCTCATGTGGAACCGCTCTTTGAGGTTTCGGATGGTGCTGGAGCCATGGAAGCAAGGAAGCTGAGAACCTGGGGGAAGCGGGGAGGGCACAGGGTCATGGAGTGCAAAGTGGGGAGGGGCAGTGGTAGCAGCCACAGTGGCCAATACAGAACTAACTGGGGGTGTCTGAAGCATCCCTTCCCTCCCACATCAGAGAGCTCCCCGACTATGGGTGCAGTTCTGCCTGGGAAGAGAAGCCGGAGTTGAGGGGGGGCCCTGTCCTGAGCCCATCTTCATCCCACACTCCTAAGCCCCTCTAGGTGAGGGTGTGAAGGCAGAGGGGAAGAGGGCTGGCACTACACTGCCCCCCCCGCCCCCCGCCTCCCCATAAGGGCAGAGGGAGCAGAGTCTCAGGACCCGGAGGGAAGGCTGGGAAGAGGGTCTGGGGAATGGGCCCTGAGCTGGGCACTTATCTGGTTGCAGGCCTCTGCCTATGCTACGTCTGACACTCACAGATGACCTGGGCCACCGTCATCACGGGGCCAGACAGGGATGCTCCCGAGCAACGACGACAACCTGTGGGGTGGGGGCAGGGATGGGGGGAGGAGGAGGAGGAGACTGGCAGCTCAGCCCAAGTGTACACGGCAGCCTTGAGGAGGGGGGAATGGAGACAAGGACCCGAAAGAGCTGGGAGAGAAGAGACTCTAGGTCGCAAGGCAGTGAGGAAATGGCTCAGGGAGAATAGATCAAGAAGAGTGGAGAGGGAGGAGCTCACAGGGAAGGGGCACTGGGGATCTGGGCAGTTAGTGGTCAAGGGCCAACAGGGAGGCAAGTGGTGACTGGAAACACCTGGGCTGGCAAAGAGGGATGGAAGGAAACAAAAAATCAGGTGGTAAAGGGATGGGGAGACAGACAGGGACCAGGAGACTGGAGATGGAGCTGTTCTCTCCTTGAGGGTGCCTAAGGGATAGTTTCCGCAGTCTGTAGCCCCCAACCCCTCCCATCCCTGGGACCTAGCTCTGTCAGGAGTCAGGAGGACTCCCAAAGGACAAATGGCACCCTCTGGGAAACACTGCCCCCAGTCTTGAGGTGGAATCCACTTTTTGGAGGTTCCATGCCCTGGGTCCCCAACATCAAGTGGGAAACCTGAAGCACTGTGGGCACTGCCCTGTCCCCAAACACATGGCCTCTTCCCCACTCACCTTGCTGCATGATCTCCACGATTTGCACCACTTTATCCATGTGCTTCCGAGCAGCGATCAGCCCCTGCAGCATCAACATCTTGTAGTAGTTGAACATGTCGCCATCCAGGCCCCCCATCACCTGCAAAGGGAGACGTATGTGTGCACAGGGGTTCACAAGCCAGCCAGGACTTCCTCCATTGGGGCAAACATGCCAAACTCTGACTTCCCCACTCTCCTATCAGGCAGGAAGCCTCCCAGGACACCTAGCCTCACCATGACTCGCTGCCATTTCTGTTCTGTTGGTCCCTAACTTGGGGGGAGCCCACAGCTCCCTCTCCCATAACAGAGAAAGAACACAGTAAGGCACCTCTCCTTCCTGACTCACGTCCACAAACTCTGTGGTCAGCTTAAAGGCTGACGTCTCAAAGCCCAGGTTTCGGGGTGAGCTGGACAGGATGAAGCCAAAGTCGATGTGGATGATGTGGCCTTCTGCATCCAAAAGGATGTTTCCATTGTGTCTGAGGAGGGGGCAGAGGAGAGAAAGAAGCAGTCGTCAGTCGGACTGAGGCAGGGGCCTCAAGCTGCAACACCCTGGCCATGTGATACCAGGTTAAGGGAGCTTCCTGTCAGGTTTGTTGCTGCCTACAACCTCTTATGACCTAACGCTAATCAGAGCAAAGAAGGAAAATCAGAAAAGTAAACTGCTGTCCAAGGCTCTGGGGTCTGAAATTGCCATCATTATGATTTTGTTGAAATTGTCATTATTAACAACTTAAAACCAGTTTAAGAATATTTCCATTTTCCAAGAATCATGCTTCTAGCAACCCAACTGATCCCAACTGAGTAGAGAATCTGGAAGCAAGGGAAAGACTCTGTAGTTCTAGCCAATCCTCTCAGAGACCAAGCCCTCAGCTCAGTGGGAGGCCTCCACTCCTAACCTACTTACCTGAGTTTTACTGGTAATTCCTGTCAGCCCGCTGCAGAGCAGAGACCCTCCACAAGAGAGCCGGCTGAGTGAAGTTTAAATGTTAATTACTGTGTGGGGGCTCCAAGGAGTAGAGGAGTAGGCTTTAACCATTCGGGAAGATCACTTATGTAAAAAATCTCAGGAAGCAATTACTAGGGGGAAGCTGCAGGAAGAAGAGTTAGAGGGAGATAAATCCCAGGTCTTTGTGATTCCCACAAGAATGGCCAGCAGAAGAAAGAATTAAAATGCTAAGCATGTGAGACTGGCCCATTCAGCATAAGAGACCGCCTCTGGGTCAAGAGAGGCTTTGTTAGGCTAAGAGCCCCAGGTCTGAAGCCACCTTCTCTAGGTTTGGTCTGACTGGCCATAAGAGGGGGATGGAGAGAGAACCAGTCCCAACTCAGTCCTTTCCCCTTGGGGAAAGCATTACAAATTTACCAACAAAGACGCAAGCTTGGGAGCAAGAAAGGTTCTAGATGTCCTCATCCAACATCTCATTTTACAGGTGACAAAACAGAGGCCGCGGGAGGAAAAGTGACTTCTGTGCACAAGGTCCCAAGGCTACGGAGGGGCAGCTTCTCTCCTAACTGCTGGCATAGCTCTGGCTGCAAAGTTGTTTGGGGCTGATCCTGAAGCAGTTAAGGAGACCCCGCACCTGATTCCAGTCTGAGGCACGTTCACTGTTGCCACTTCTTTCCACTGGCAGATTCCATTCCTGGCTTCACCACATCCATTCTTTCTCTGAGTTATTATAAAAGGTCTATCAGCTGCAGTCCCCTCCCCCTCTTTAAAGGGACGAACTCTAACCTTCCTAACATATTGGTTTTCTACAGGAAAGCCCAGAGGCCTGACTAGCCCCTGCCTCCATGCCACCCACTTACTCAACCTGGGGCTCAGGTCTAGGCTCCCTCGGCCCTGGGTTCAAAACCCTGCTTCTTCAGGGACAATCTAAAGCTTGCAACCAAACTCCTTATCAATAGTTACATTTCCCGTCAGCTTGCGCATGCAGAGCTGCTGCTGGGCTCATTTACAGGGCTGGGCAGGGGAGAATAACCACAGGTCTTGAAAGCTCCCCGGCCCTTACTTCCCTCACAAGGAAATGCCTGCCTGACAGCGTTTTCATATAAGAATGGCAGGCACTTGCCACTCTGCCTGCCTGTGCTCTCTCTCTGACAAATAAATAAATTAAAAAAAAAAAAAAAAAAGAATGGCAGGCACTTAACAGATACTAGATTTCTGATAAGCAGCGCTGTGAGTTAGGTCTGCATGTGTTGCCACGTCACTAGGAACCGAAGGAGCACAGACCACCGCGTCTCGGCCTTTTCAGGAGGTTGCCCTCTGCCTGGTGAGAGGCACAACTCACAGGAGCACTTAGGGCGCTGACCCTGGGTCACTGTCTGGAGATGGTCTTAGAAAGCAGGACCCCAGGTGGTATCATTCTTTCTGTCTGACGTGCTCACCTATATATGAAGCTGGAGCTCACAAAGGTCAATGTGATATTGGAAGAAATGACAGCTCTGGGCAAAACAAGAGATACTTAAGTTTTGAAATTCACATGTTGGAACAAGAAGGAGAGTTCAGGGCTGGGAGCACAACTGTACATCCAGCATGTTCCTCATACCCATCTTCTCTTTTCTGCTCTGCGGGCAGCCGCTACCATCAGGCCAGGCCTCAGGACCTCCTGCTTTGTGGAAGACCCAGGTACACCCACTCTCACCCTCTGCGCCCTGGGGGCAGTCACTAAACACAGGCTGGCTCTCATCACTCCTCTGCCTACAAAAATAAAGCTCCTCAGCCTCATACCCATGGCCCTTCTGACCTGACCTCAGCTCCCCTGTGGAGGGAGCCGATGCCTGCTTACCGGCTTGGCAGGGTAGCCTGATCTTCCGGCACCCTGAGCTGCTTTCTCACCTGGAGCGTCCTTCCTCACAGGTGTCTCTGTCCTCATCTGCCTTGCTCAAACCCTTGCTCCTCCCTGAAGTCCTTCACCTCTCTGC
The DNA here is from genome assembly GCA_004024625.1 of Mellivora capensis. Taxonomy (NCBI): domain Eukaryota; kingdom Metazoa; phylum Chordata; class Mammalia; order Carnivora; family Mustelidae; genus Mellivora; species Mellivora capensis. The sequence continues at coordinate 28,103 of PISX010010705.1, forward strand.
CCCTGTACCCTGGCACTAACTGGTCTGCCTCCCTAACGGCACACAAACACGTCTCTGCTTAAAATGTGTCATTCATTCCACTTTTATATCTAGGCAATGGGAGGTGGTGAAGAGTTAAGTGAGAACTCTCACAAAGGGACGAGGTTAGGAAAAGGAGTTCACCCACCTGTCCTTCACTTGCAGTAGGTAACAGACCAAGCAATAGCCAGCACAACTTTGTACAAAATTGCGCTGTGCACTGAGGAATGCCTCAGTGGTGTAACTGCCGTGCTCCTGCAGGAAGTAATCGAGCAAGGAGAGCTGGGACTGCTTCTTCACCTGGTGAATGGACACAGCGTTGACCACGGGTTCAATCATGCCACTGTCAGCAGAAATCACAAGGATCTTGTATGGCTTGATCCATAGGGGCACTCGCTCCTGTTCCCAAATGGACTGTGAGGAGACACAGAGGCATGCAACTATCATCTTTCCGAACTAGGGGAGGAGGCAAAAATCTCCCTCTGTCCCTAACCTCGAAGAGTTCCCATCCTTGTGGCTTTGGATTCCAGGCCATCAAGTGAGTAGAACCCACTGATCCCCACGAGGACCAGGGAGTTCTGAGACAAGCCCTGGGCTCGACAAGATATAGGGAAGTACGTGAGAAAGGCATCGTATAGGTAGAAAGCCCCAAAAAGGCAGGGAGGACAGGAAACCACACTGACACCTCATAGGCCTAGAGAATGTGAGCCATTAATCCAAATTCAAATAATACGAAGAAAACAGGAAAGGATTTATGTCCAGAGAAATCCTCTTAAGAAAACGACAGTATTTATAGAAAGAATAGGATTGACAAGTAAAGTTGCTTGCAGGTGACCAAATCCAAAGGTTCAGGGGATCAACATCTCCGCACCCTGCAAACCAGCTGCCACAGACCAGTTAGACTAAAAGGACAAATCTAGCCTCCCAGAGTTCAGAGATCACAGCAGGCGCAGGTCACAAAAGGGCCACGAGGGGTCGCTGTGGAGCTGTTCTTGTGGCTGTAGTTCCTGGGGACGTACACGGGGGAAGGCGCAGGGTCTGCATCCAATTTAAACCTGGGTAGGAAGCTGGTCCCTAGCAGAGCTCCCTGTGAACAACCTGCGTAACAACCTGCATGCTCACCTCAGCAGAATTCCCCTTACTTCTCCCTCCCTCTCTTACCTGCAGCTGCTTCAACACCTGGAAGGCCAGGAGCTCCTGGCGAAGATCATCCCCACACTTGACGATGACTGACAGGAGCCGCCAATTGGGGAGGTGGCCATAGGGGGAGCCCTCTCTGATTCGCCTGTGAAGAAACAAACAAAAGGTGTCAAAGGGTTGAGGACAGACCTTGCTTTCCGCCTGAAGTCCAAATCAAACTCCCCACAAGGCAACAACTCAGATGCCTGGGAGCCTGATAGTTTGGGAGAGACTGGTGGACAAGACAGATGGGGCAGTGAGTACCTAAGGCCACCTCCAAGCTTTGGAAACCACACCCATCCAACTCACCTTACTTTCTCCTGCCAGGGCTCTTTGAGAGCAACAGCAGAAGGGTCTTCCGGGTCTCGTCTGAAGGCTGTGGGGGTGTGAGCCAGCTGCTCCGACAGCCTCCGTCTAGCAGGAAGAAACTGTATCATTTGCTTGGAGGAGGTTACCCCAGAGCCTCATGTCCCTGTCTATGCCGGCATTTCCTGCACTCTTTTCTTGATTCTGGGCACACAGAGATAGAAACCTGGGCTGAGAGTTTTGCTAACCTGGTGTTCTGCATTCATGCTGCAATGCAGGTTACTAGGCCCTCCCCATTTCTGGACAGAGACTCTGATTCAGATCAGGTGTAGCTCCACATCTGCATTTCCAGCAAGCTCTCCTCCCTCTCCCTTGATTCTGATACATGTAATCCTCAGACCCACTCCAAGAAATGCTACTCCCTATGGAGTTCTCTTAAATGTAACTTCCTTCTGTGGTGGCCCAGTAATTTTTCAACCTGTACCTTCACCGACTCAAGTTTGGTGGCCTCAGGACAAGGATGGAGTAAGGAGAAAAAAGAGGGAAAGAGAGGCTGACAGACAGGAAAGGACAGAAACAGGCAGTGCCTGAGAAGGAGGAGGAACGCGGGGCAGGGCAGTCTGGCCATACCGGATGTCCCCTGCTGCTATGAACACAGGCTCCTTGCTCTCCTGGCTGGTGATGCTGTCCACAGAGAACTGGGAAATGTTGTCACAGCTGTTGGTGTGCACTTCAGGGAGCTGGGAGAGCAGGGGACCACAGGTCAGAAGCGCCAAACACAGGCCTCACTTCCGTCACCTGCTCCTCCAGTCACTCTGCACGCTTGCTACCGCCTCTGCATCATGACAGCCCCCCACTTCTGGACTCTGTTCCAGAAGGCCTGCCCTGCTTCCACGCCATCCTCACCACGTGGACACCAAATGCCTGGGCACTCACATGGGCCTTATAGCAATGCTTCCCTAAGTGTAAACTACCTCATCAGGATCACCTGGGATGCTGCTACAAGACAGATTACCATATCCTGCCATCAGTATGAAGCAGAATTACCAGGAATGGGATTTGTAACAAGTTCTCCAGAAGACCCCCAGTGTGCTCAAGTTTGTACACCACTATCACGACCTCCAGAGAAAGCTGTACTTTCAACCTTCTACTATGAGTTTTCCCTGGCTACAGCTGCCTTCTCCTGCAGGGTCCACAACTAGGACCCTCTGACCATTTCTTTAGTCTCAGCCATTCAGTCTAATCTTCCCAACTCTCTCAAATACAAAATATTCTAACAGACCCCAGGGTCCACAGTAAGGCCCTTCCCTTCTGCTTCCTCCGGAGCAGATCACTTCTCAACTCCACTAGGCACTTACTGCACACTGCCTTGTTGTATATCCTGGAAACAGATTTTTCGCCTTAAATGTCTGCATCCAATCTGCCTAATTGGACTGTAAACTCAAGGACAGAGTGTCTCTTCACAAAGTGACATCTGCTTGTGTCACAGTCCTACATAAAATGCAGCTCTGGCTCTTCACAACCCCAGCACCGAGTCCAAATCTCCTTCCATAGTTGACAGAATCCTTCCTACAATCTGGCTCACGCCAATCTTTCCAGCCTCCTCCTTTACCACTCTGCACCCACACTGCACATCATAGCCACACGTAATGTCCTTTGGTTCCTCAAACGAGCTGTCTTGTCCTCCAGTCTGCACATTTGCTATTCCCTCTGCAGGGAATGCTCTGTCTAGCGAATTCCTACCCATCTTCAGGGCCCCGCTGACATACCTGCTCCTCAGGAAATCACTTAAGGTGTGCCCAGACCCAAGTCTGGAGATCGTCCTACCCCCACCCTCAGGGGTGGCATAATGACCCAGTACAACCTGGATCTCACCATACTACAGCTACCTGCTAACTGGCTTTGTTCCCTTTCTCTTTAGGTCATGAACTCCTTGTGGGCAAGGGCCATCTTGTTTACTAGTCCACAGCACTCCAGGCTGGCATGAAGAAGGCTCTCCATCAGTATTTCTTGAAGGAATGAATGTATGACTTATTCTCTACTTTCCTCAGACAACTTTACAGAGCAGATGTTCAAGAAATATTTTAAGTTTCCTTCACTCCCTTGGGCTTAGAAGTTCATCCTTATATTTAACCTAAATTCCTTCTGCAGGAAAGTGAGCTCCACCTGAATATTCCAGACTAGCAGTGTTCAGAGCCTTTCCCCTCGTTCCCACGGGCATTTGCCTCAGCCTGCCTCAAGGTGTGTTGCCTTGTCTCAAATATAGTGAAAGTTCCTGGAGAACGGGTGCTGGGCCCCAGTACCACCTCCCGGGAGCTCCCTCACCTCCACCTGCAGCTCGCCGATGTCATCCACTGACCAGGCCTCGTCATCGTTGTCATAGTTGGGCACAGTGCTGAAGCTGCCTGCCCGCTGCTCATGAGTGATACCACATTCGGGCAGGTTCTCCACCGACCGTGTGCTCCGAATTCGGTTCTCGGGTATCCGGGCGGGGACGGTGGTGGTGTCAAAGTTTTCACATTCAAGGACTTCCACATAGATCAGGTAGGGAGCCTAGAGGGGCAGTGTGTATGTGAGAACAGTATTTCCAACTTCCCTCCACCACCATGGCCCAAATCTCAACTCAGCTGATATAGTCCTTCCAGCTGCCCACTCCCAGCTCCAACCCTCACCTGTCAGTCCCTCGATACTATGAACGCCACATTCAGGGCAGGAACTTGTCCTGTGAACATACATTTCAAAAATTTGGGCAAGAGAGTGCATAGGTCTTTAAAATGTTTCAGCCAGGGGCGCCTGGGTGGCTCAGTAGGTTAAAGCCTCTGCCTTCGGCTCAGGTCATGATCCCAGGCTCCTGGGATCGAGTCCCACACATTACTCTCCCTCTGCCCCTCCTCTCATTCATTCTCTCAATCTCTCTCTCAAATAAAAAAAAAAAGTTTCAGCTGATGGGGTGCCTGGGTGGCTCAGTCAGTTGAGCATTTGCCTTTGGCTTGGGTCATGATCCCAGGATCCTGGGATTGAGCCCCGCATCGTGCTCCCTGCTCAGTGGGAAGCCCACTTCTCCCTCTCCCACTCCCCCGGCTTGTGTTCCCTTTCTCGATGTCTCTCTCTGTCAAATAAATAAATAAATAGAATCTTTTTTTTTTTTTTTAAGATTTTATTTATTTATTTGACAGACAGAGATCATAAATAGGCAGAGAGGCAGGCAGAGAGAGAGGGGAAGCAGGCTCCCTGCTGAGCAGAGAGCCCGATTCGGGGCTCAATCCCAGGACCCTGGGATCATGACCTAAGCCGAAGGCAGAGGCTTTAACCCACTAAGCCACCCAGGTGACCCGAATAAATAGAATCTTTAAAAAAAAAAGTTTCAGCTGAGCTTCAACATGTACAGATGATATACTCAGGCAAAACTATCAATTACCACTTTCAGAGAGGCCTAGAAACCCATCTGGGGGCTCATCCAAAGACAGAGACTGGGAAAAAGCCAGGCACTGTTCCAAGCAGGGTTCTAACCCTCAATATTTCTTCTGAAAGAAGAATCTGAACCATTAGTACTCATTCCAATCAGCAGACAGCTAATTCTCTCCAACGTGAGTCTGGCATCCTTCTCTCCTTCTACCTTCCCACTCTGATCAGCAAAGGTCTTAGAAATAAGAGATGTCTCTACTCCCACTGTCACTGTATCTAGAAAGCCTAAGAGTTATGGAAAGGCTGGGGAAGAGCTACCAAAGGGCTGGAAGGAGACTGGAGAGCAACTCTCTGCTGAGACATGGGAAGAAGAGGCAAGCTGAAAAGATTAGGCCTCTTTTGGTCCAAAAAATCAAGGCCCAAAGAAGGGGGACAAGAAGGCCCTCAGAGGGACGCCTGGGTGGCTCAGTTGGTTAAGCGGCTGCCTTCGGCTCAGGTCATGATCCCAGCGTCCTGGGATCGAGTCTCACATCGGGCTCCTTGCTCGGCGGGGAGCCTGCTTCTCCCTCTGCCTCTGCCTGCCACTCTGTCTGCCTGTGTTCACTAGCTCTCTGTCCCTCTCTCTGACCAAAAAAAAAAAAAAAAAGGCGGCCCTCGGAATCACAACAGCACTGAGGTAAAGTCTAGACCGACATGTGCACATGAACCGTGGAGGCCAGGATGTTGGTGAAGCATCCCTGGGTGCACTCATGAACCTGACAACCACAGGAAAAGAGTCAAATAGGGGGTACGGTATGGGTCAGAGCCCACCTACCTTGTCCTTGGAGTTGAGGACAACAGCCTGGGTGTGGGGCACACGGACCACGTGGTGGTCAAAGCCGGCAGTGGGCAGCCAGACTCGGGCAGGGAGCTTATGGTTGAGCAGGGAGAGCTCTGAGATCAGCCGCTGTGTTTTCTGCTCCTTGGTGGGGAGCGTGGCCAGCCGCTTGCCAATCGCCATCAGGGACTTGATGAATTCTCGCTCAGGAGCCAGTCTGACAGGCTACAGGGGGTTGGGGCAAAGTAAAAGACGGTGAAGAAACCACAGAAATAGTGGCCCGCCCACTTAGCCACTCCTAGCCATGATTCCAAAGTCTGGAGAATGCTAGGGAAGGAGCTATCTTTCAGCACTGGTGGGACATGCTACCTCTGACAACATCAGCTGGGCAAAGGTAGAAAAGCCAGCACACTCCTCCACAGGCTGATTCTTGAGGGTGAAGGAGGTGGGAACCTGTGTGTCACTGGAGGTACCCCTCTTGTTTTGGACCTAAATTTGTTACAAACTGTCCCAAGGATTCAAGATGGGGGGAGGGGGCAACATCCAGAGAGAAGAGCTGCTAATACCTGATGCGTTTCACTTCTCTCCAGGTCCTCGGGCTGAGTCTCTGGTGAGGGCCTCTGCCAGTGCCCCAGACTAGGGAGGGGCACTCTGAGTCCCTACATCTCCTTTCAAAGAAGGACTTAATCCATTCAAATGACTTTTGTTCCCTTTCACAGCATCCCCCTATCCACCCCACAATCTCTTACAGGGTGTCAGTGCACATGCAGGGCATCTGAAGGGGATGAGCAGACTCTGCGTTAATGAGGGAACAATCAACCCCGACAGAAAAAGCAGACAGAGGGAGGTAGGTGTGGGGAGTGGGTGGAGAAAGCAATAGCTCCTGTCAGCCCTTGACAAGGGCCCTGAAGGTCTGTCTCCTTGGGTCCTCTTTCCCTACCTCTCAGGGACAGGTTCCCCATATTAACTCCCTGCTGTGAGCTTGGTTCCTCAGGCTGGGCACTTCATCATTCCCAGAGAGGGCAAAGTCTGTCTGGACAGTGAGGTGAGGGTGGGGGAAAAGATGGACACACAGAAGAGCCTTTTTCCCAGCCCAAGTCCTTCTACCATTAGGGGTACTTTATCAAGGTAGCCACCAGCATCCCTATCCCAGCTCCCCTCAGCTAGGTAAGAACAGTATTTCCTCTTCTTATAAAAAACAGCATTTCACTCACCAGGTCTTTCTCTCCCTCTCTATGGGTCCTGCTTAGTTTCCTGAGAACTGAGAATTTCTACCCTCACTCCCTCACACTGCAAAAAAGAGCTTCTTTTTGAAAGATGGGTATACCTGGCCCATCTCTGCATATGCAAAGAGCCAAGGTTCAAAGGAATAGCTCACTTCTCAGCCTCTGCCTCACTGGGCACTGGCTCAGGGTCCCACATAATAATGAAACAGGGTATGGGGAATCAAATGGGGATGCCCTCGGAGACAGGGTTGAAAAGAGATCAAGAAAAGAAGACAGCAGAACTGGGCTTCTGTGATCCCTGGAAATATCCCAGGGGCCTCATGCAGAAAGGAAAAAGAAAGGAAGAGGAAATTTGGAAACTCACTCCTTCATTTATCCTGATCCCTAATCTATCCACTCAAGTGGCAAACGGTCAGTTTCAAGGACCCTCTACCCCAACCAATTCATACTCAACTCAGTAGAAAAGGCAGAATTCCTTCCCATCCTCAAAGGAGCATTTGGGTAAGGGCGGGGGAGGGAGCTATGTTCCTTCAGCATGTTGGAGATGTGACCCCAGGCCTCGAGAGAGGCTTTGACACATGGGAGGAGATAGGAATCATGATTGAAAGGGGATCAGTACAGAAGGGAGAAAACTGATTGGGTAGATAAATAAAAAAGAAAATGTAAAAAAATCATCCAAACTCCCAGAGGGTCCAGCATTTCCTCTCACGTCTCTACCCAGCAACAAGGTCTGAGACCCTGTGGGACCAGAGGATCAGGGGTTAGTCCAGAGGGAACAAGAAAGGAGAATGCGGATTAAGGAACCTCCTGGGCAGTGAGCTGGGAAAGGGAAGAACTCAGACCTGGAAGAAAGATGGTTGAAATTAAAAAAGAAAACTGGCCATGGGGAGGTAAAACTTTCCTTCAGGCCAAATCCTGTTTGCTTTTGGGGTCTGCTCCCCAGCACAGCACCTAGCATTTAGAAGAACCAAATAAATATTTGATGGTCTGATGGCAGAAGCCATGGGGAAAGGGTTCTGGGTGAGAGAAATAGGATCCCCGGGGGTTTCTGCCAAGCAGTTCTTGGCTCCAATCCAGGGGTAAATTCTACCTCTCTCCCAGCTGTTTGCTCTAGAGACCCGGAACTGGGGGCTGAGTTGCACTGCTTCCCAGCTGCGTCTGGGAGATGGATTGAGCCAGACTGAGCCTAGGCTCAGGGCACTGGTGACAAAGGGCAGGGGACTCCTCCAGGCTGGGAGTCCTGGGAGGGAAAGGCTGATCTCCCAGGAAGAAAAGGCACCTTTTAACTCCAGCCTTGGCCTGGGGATTCAGAAGACCTGAGGACGGAGAGGAAATGCGGCCACAGAGGGGAGCCTGCCACCCAGTCCCAGCCTGGCCCCACTTACGGAACTGAATGAATTATCAATACTCTCGGTGCTGGAGGAGAGCTCCTGGGAAAGGGCCAGAGGGCAAGGGGAGGAGGAAGGGCAGGGAGGGAGGGGAGAGAGACAAAGGCAAAGAATTTAGCTCCAACTTGGATCATAACTGCTTCTCTCGTGTATCTCTATCTGGCTGCTTTAATGAGAGAAAGTCAACCTAGAAACACCACTTGCCCAAATTCTTGAAACTTGTGGGAGATGCTGGAGGGTCAGAAGGGCTGAAGAGACAGAGGGCCTGGGCTTTTAATTTTCTCCCCTTCTCTCCTGACCTGCACCAAGCTCTCCCTTGAGGACATACCCTACAGCTAGGTGCCTCAGGGCAGTAACTGCACCGCCTAGCTGCCTCCTTTCTCTTCAGCCACTCACATGCTCCCAATGAAACCCTTCTCTGTGGAAGCCGCCACAAAGAAACTGAATTTAACAAGTTGCATGACCCCCATACTGGAATGCCTGCATTCCTCCAGCTTCTTACAAATGTCGGTGGAAGTCAAAGAGCTAAACTTCAGTACCAGGGGTGTCTCCTTTCCAAACAGCCTCATTTTCATCCTGGGAAGTCCCAACCTTGAGCCATGTGAGAAGGGACACCCCAGATCCATGAGCATGACACCTCTGGGCTAGATGTTGCTAGGTATAAAAGATGGCTAACTCTCCTATTTACTTAACCTCCCCAGGCTTCCTACCTGTTTCATGCCACACTCAGTACATTACAATTTTTGGACCTCAGCTGGGGAGCTGGTCCTAGCTGCAGCTACCTGAGAAAGCTGAGCAGCAACTGTACAGGTCCCAGCCTAGGAGATTTATCTGAATCTCACCCAGCCATGTCTTACTGGGAAAGGGCTGGTGGTCACACTTGCCATCAGTGGCTCTACTGCAGCTTGTGCATGGGCCCAATCTGAGTTCTGTCCGCCAAGGTCTCCCGCAGCAGGGAGAAGGCGGCAATACTCATGCACAGATGGCAGGAGGGCAGGGGCCTGGACTTAGAGACAGAGTCCTGGGAGGTCCCAGGGCAGGGGGGCAGTAGTCACTGAGCTTCTACTCCACAATCAGCATTTCAAGCATCTACTTAATTCTATTCCACAGTTTACATTCTCTTCTAGCTGGAGGTCCTATAGTCAGGATATTCCTCGAAGAATCTGAGAAAAAGGGCACTTGGAGAAGGCAGGCCAAATACTATCCCATGGCAACAACTCCTCTGCTTTGGCGAGAGGTGGAAGAACTGAGGCAGTGAGGATGTCAGGGCCTATTCGGACTTAGTGGTTCAATTTCTATCCATGAGGTGGTCGGAGAAGGAACAGCAGGCAGGATACCAGCTCCATGAGCAATGCTCCAGCTGATTCTTCCACAGACAGAGCCTGGCTGACTCATTAGTAGCCTTGGGGGAAGGGAGGTATATCATGATCTTTTCTTCTCTCCTACTCTGTAGGCTTGAGTCACTCATACTGAGTCAGCTCCAGGAGAAAAGCTGAGGCCAAGAAGCTGACATCACACCACATCAGGCTGGAAGGCCCACTGGGGCTTCAAGTGTTACATGCAACAGATTTCTCTGTACAAAGGTTATAGTCCTGAAAAGCCAGAGCTGATCTACTACTAGAGTGTCATGATGTGGGGCGGTAGCTAAATCATCTCTGCTCCCTGGGCCCCCATTCTAGGCCAAAATGTTTACCATTTGGCTACTAATGGGAAGAAAGACTACCTGAGCAGACTCCTCCAATTAGGCTGACAAAATTTGAAGCAGCAGGCTTCAGGGGCTGAAATGGTGGGGGCTGGGAGAAACTTGTGCTTGGCTTGTTGTGGAGAGTGTGAAAGATCCGTCATTAAAAGAAAACGGAACCCCGGTGTGAGATCTGGAAAGAAAAGGACTATGCAGAGAGACTCTGGGCAGGAAGAGAGCTGCGTGAGCAGGGGCCTCTTCGAGCAGGGGCCTTTTCTCAGTGGCCTCACTTTACCCTCCAGAACTTCTCCTTAGATAATGACATGCTTTGTTTAGTAAGCTGTAGACTTCCTCCTTATACGCAGGAAACAGCTTTTCAAGAGAGTCAAAATCTCCACCAGATAAATTCTGTAAAGTTTCAGTATACAAAATTGAGTCACACACTACAAGGACTCGTAGATAAAATGGGGTCTCCACATTACAAATTCTTTGAGGGAAGAGCTGCACTTCATCCTTCATCCCTCACTGCCTCTGGCATGCACTCTGCACACGGTACAAGCTCATTTGTTGAGTGAATGAATGTTGCATAACAGGGGAGATGGAGGAGCAGGAGGAAAACCAATTCCCTTGGTATGTGGGGAACGAAAGCCTTGACAGACATATCCTCAAACTGCCAAAGGGGTTCCGACAGACCTCTGTGCTGAAGACTCCAATGCTCAGACCCCAGAGATATTCATATTTATTCGCTCATTCCTGCTCTCACGTTTCCTAAGAACACACAGTGGATTCAGGTATCTCATTCTGCTGGCATCAGATAAGCCAGGAACGCCTAGGGATCTGGTATCTCCTTCCTTTCCTGGATCTAATAACCCATGATAAGGAGCCAGGGAAGAATGACAGCCAGAGAAGCCACCCCAGAGGATTTGCCGCTCACAGAATACCTGTGTCTCATAGTCACCTATAATCCCATCCTCGGAAGGAGTTAGATACAAGGAAGAGGGATCAAGGACCAGCACAGAGTAGGCTCGAGGCTTCAGCTTTTCTGGTCCTGATGGCGACTACCAAGTGAGTATAGAGAAAAGCCATGCCTGACAGGAGGCACCAAGGGGCTCACTTGCAGCTGCTCACACATATACTGCTACAGGCTTGACCCCAAGAGAAGGGGCCCCCAAACCCTTCAGGACCTTAGTCCCATCAGATGTGGATGATTCTTCTTGTTCTGCAACAACCTCCCTCATGACTCTGAAATTCCCTGCCAAGCTCAACCAGAAAAGAAAATGGCCCATTTTGGTTCTGAGAACATCTGCGCTCTTCTGCCTGTGCAGGGAATTGTGGAAACCTAGATGGGCTTAGGCCATTCTTCCCCAAGTGGACAGCTGAGGACCTGGGAATGCAGATGCTGAGAAATAAGCAAGATGGCTCAGCTGAATGATTAAGAGCAACACCTGATGTGAGGCCCAGCTGAAGGACGCTGGGCAAATCACCTCACCTCTCTAAGCTTGTCTCTTCAATGGTAAAATAATCCCTGTCTCTTAAGACTCTTGAGGATGAAACGTTAAGTACTTGGCACGATGCTTGGCACTTAGGAGGGGCCCAATACATGTCAGCTCTTTTAGCTTCACTATTATTATCCTAACAAAACCCCAAATTTTCCAGAAAGCAGGCTCTGTAGTCTCCCTCTGTCCTGCTTTTTCCCTTCCCTGGTCACTCAGATTCAAAGAAGCTGAAAAGAAGTCCCATTGTATCAAAACCGTAGGTGGGTTATGTGCCCCATGGGGCAGATGCCACCACCACAGCAATATGCATTTTCCAACAAGTGCAAATTCCTTTTCTTTTCTCCCTTCTTTCCCAGGCTGGGCTGGCAGCCAGGATGAGAGCTGGGCCAGTGGTGAGTCAGAGGGGAGACTGGGGCATCATTGTCTGCCTGGGACACCAGGTCACTGACAATTGTCCAGTGGCAACTTCCAAGCTATCAGTCCAGATATGGAATGGAAGGTGGGCATAACCTACTGATGTGCTTATCTCCTCCCTGCTCTGGACACCCCCAAATGCTTCTGTGGCTTTCTCTTCTTTCCAGCTTTCAGGTCTCTGACTAGACTCTGGACATGCCCAAGATTTCCTCTACACCAAGACTGGTTCCCTCTTCCCTTTGTGCTTCTCCCAAATGCTAAGACATCCCTTCCCCGAGGAAAGGCAGGGATGAGGGCATTCTGCAGATATCTCAGTGATAGGGAAGGAACCTTATTCTTAAGTCAACAAAAAGCAGGATCTTTGGAGAGTGGGACAGAGGATTATGAGGGGGAGTGACCAGGAGAATGAAGTTAAGGCTCTATTTATACTCTTCCCCCCAGCACACACACCATCCCTTTTCCTCCCTGATGGCTGCTACTCTGAGAGGTTCTGGTAGATATCCCAGGTCTCAAGTCAGGGTGGAGAGGGTCTCTGCCACCGTTCTCAGTAAGTAAGTGGTTAATGGAATGGCAGTGAAGTTGAGTAAAAACAACTGGACAGAGTCAGGATTGTCAGCCTTGCTGTTAGCTACATGACCTGAGGCAAGTCACTTCTATCTCTCTAGGTCTCTGAGTTCTTCCTCTGTAAAATGAGACAGTTGGGATACATGATTTCTAATGTCTTTTTCCACTCTGACATCCCATGCTTTTATCAGTGAAATGAAACAGAGGGAAGGAGAGAAAAGGACAGAGGAATTGTATGTCAGACATCCTGTCTCCATGCCATCTTGCCCTGCTGCCCCTCCCAGGCATTTTACCTCATCCTCATTTTCCACTTTAGGGTTGCTGGCTGTTCGTTTCAGGTTGCTGCTGAGACTTATGCTGGCGGTGGCATCGGACTTAGAGCGCTGGTGAGTCCTCTTAGAGGGAGACAGCCCCATGTCAGGGGCTGGGCTCAAGGAGGGCAGCTCCCTCTTCCGGTGAGCTGGCTTCAGCTCATCTGAGAGGATCAGCTTCCGGAGCTTGGTCCCACGGGAGTGTCGCTGAGTGGAAATGTGCATGTCTGAAGAGTAGGCCCCAAGCAACAGGGCGCACTGGAGGGAAAAGTTAATGCTCTGGCGGCAGCGATGGACTATGTAGGGCTTGATGGCATCACCCACGTCCTCATCCATGTGGATGTACATGTTAAGCAACTGGGGCAGATAAAAGTCCACATCCTCATTGCGAAAGCAGAAGAGCCGGTTGCCAATGTAGGCTTGTACTCCAGGCTCCTTGGAGTTGTACAGGTATGAAATGGCCATGGAAATGTCAAATAGTTTTGACTCAAATAGCCTCAGCAGCCAGGACTGTTTGGCAGAGTTGTTCTGCCGCCGCCTCCTTGCTCCCTTGGCTGTGCTTGAGGCCACAGTGGCCCCCATTTCATCGTCCTCCTCCCTTATCTGGGCAGGTGGATCGTCCAGGCAACGGACTGCATTGTCCAAAACATCCCCATTGACCAACTCCAGTGGGGTATCTGTGCTAGATACGGCCACGCCTCCATGCAAAAGCTTGACTTGCTCCAGCACCTCCTGGCAGGCCTTCTGGGCCACCTCAGGGTCAATCACTGATAGTTCCCCGACCCCCTCTGTGATGACGCCTAGCAAGGAACCCCCATTACTCCCTGGTGGGCTAGGAGTGGGCTCAGAAGTTGGCTTCAGGGGGGCAGGTTCCACCACCATGTCTCCCATGGCCACAGCCAGACTTCGAGCTTCCAATCTACAGGAGGAAGGAGGGAGAAAGGAACAGAAAGGGAGACACATACATACAATGGTTAGTAGTGCCATCCTCAGGTCTTCCTTTTGCCCACCATGAAACCTTCCCAGGCCCCTCCTCTCTTTTGTCTTCTTAGACTCCTTCAAAATCAGATGAGAAGTCATCTCCCAGGAAGCCTTCCCTGACTACCTCCACTGCTGATCGCCACAGTACTCTCCCCTCCTTCTGCACTTAGCTATCTGCTTAGCCTCTATTCCTAACTTGCATTTGCAAAATGCTGCTTTATATGTTATGTTTACATAGGTTTACAAATTCTTCAGGTAGACTGGGAAGCAATTCTGGTCTTATTCCCTTGTCTCTCACTCTTCAAATGCTTTTCTATCTTTGTGGTCTTGTGTTTCCTTTGACATGCCTGCCAATACCTTTCTCTTTTCCTCTTTAAATCATATTTCCTTATTCCTATAACACTCCAGACACAGGTCCTAAGCATCTCACCTCCATTTGGTATCAAAGTCTTTTTTTTTTAAGGTTTATTTTTATTTAAGTAATCTCTACACCCAGTGTGGGGCTCCATCGAACTCAAGATCCTGAGATCAAGAGTCCCATGCTCTTCCGACTGAGCCAGCCAGATGCCACCGGTATCCAAGTCCTGATGTGTTTTTCTAGACACAGATACTTTCCTTACCTTCCCTTCATACTTAAAGTTCCCAAGGAATAGGAGCCAGCAAATAACATCCAGGCTTCACTGAGAAGAAAACAGCTCTAAAACAACCATCAACACCCCCGCTGAAGTGTGCCATTTCTTGCTTGTCTGGCTTCATGACGTCATTCCCCCTTTCTCTAGTGCTGTAGCAGTTAGGTGTAGTGGAAAGACTCCTGAACTTGGAGTCAAATGCGCTGGGATTCAAGATCCTAGCTCTGTCATTATCAGATGTGTAAACTTACACAAACCATGTATCTTCTGAGTTTGTTTCCTCAACTGCAAAATGGGAAAAACACATCTACTTCTTATTACTGCTGTGCGGGAAAACTTCATGAGTGTAGGATCTAGCACAGTCCTTGGCACGCAGTAGTACTCAATAAAAGGTGAATCCTAATCACCTAACAAATCAGGAAACAGTGGTATGTGTACAGGTGTGTGTGTGCACACACATACACTGTTTAATAAGGAAATAAGTCAATCAGAGTTACACTTGTTGTCCAAGAATCTCCCCAAAACTTGTTGTCTAAGAATCTCCCATGACACCCCTCCCCTACCCCAACACTACTTTATCCATTACCATACACACAGCCCAAGAACTAGAAACGCTAGGAGAAGGCAAAAAGAATTCAGCTAGAGCTCATGGGTCTATAGAATCCAAAGTACAGGGAGGAACAGGAATCACAGCACCAAGAATCCCTCTCTGGGGTGAGAGAACATTGCTGACAAAAGCCACTGCCCTCCTAAAACGATTCTCCCGAGCCCCACCAAATTTGGATTAGAACAGTAGAACAGAAGGAAATTTCAAAGCAAAGACTGGGAGAGACACATTGTTGATGTCAGATCAACCCAGCTTCAGAGCCTGACTATAGTCAACAACAGCCTCAGAGGCCTTTTCACAAAAACACAAATGAGAGTGAGTCTAAGATTAACTCAAGAGCGTGAGCAAGAGGAAGGCAGAATTTACTGTAGAGATGAAATGCAGGTAGTTTCCAACTATTAGTGACGCTGCCTTTGATGCGAGTCTGGGTGCATATAACTTTGGGTTGGTGAAAGGAGGCTTGAGATACAAACTCTCTAATCAGGGTGGGAAGCCCCATTTCCCACCATCACCCTTCCAGTGCCTCTTCTTGCCCCTCTGAAATGTTAAGAGTCAGTTAATCTCAGGGGCGCCTGGGTGGCTCAGTTGGTTAAGGGGCTGCCCTGGGCTCAGACGACCCCAGGGTCCTGGGTTTGAGCCCCGCATCAGGCTCTCTGCTCAGCAGAGAGTCTGCTTCTTCCTTTCCCTCTGTCTGCTGCTCTGACTTGTGCTCTCTCTGTGTCAAATGAATAAATAAAATCTTAGAAAAAAAAAAAAAAAAAAGCCAGTTACTCTGCTCTGCCCATACTATAGTCTACCTCCCTGCCTCCCAGCAGTCACTACTAAAGTCTTGCAGGAAGACAGATGGGGAATTCTTCTGTTCTCAGAGATCACCAAAAAAGGCTACTTCAGTTTTTCTTTCTCCCCACTCTGTCAAACAAGAAGTTTGCATCCCTGAATTTAATTTCTCTGATGCAGCTTAAGCTTGGTATCAGTAAAAATTTGGCAACTCGTTCATCATGCTCTCTCCTAAAATTAGGCAGAGCCCTCTGAGTAGTAGAACCAGCATGGCTGCCTATGTGGAGCTGTCTCTACTCGCCAACTTTAGGTTACACAGAAATAATAAGAAAGCTTTAATCACTCCTTGCCACAACTCTGCACCAGTGGGTCATTCTAATTCAACTGAGACCACCACCTTTTAGGTTTGCTGAAAAACTCACATGATAGCCTCAGTCATTTTATACAACCAGCTTTTATTTTTCCCTCAGTGTCTCTATGCTTGGCAAATCTTTCCCCTTCCCTCTACTCCAGAGACTTCCAAGTTATCAAAAGCTCCTGAAATCTACTTTTCAATACTTCCAAGGGACATGAAGTTCAGATAGCCTTCCATATAGAGCACCTCAGACTTCCCAGGATCCTCAGCAGATGCCTGCCTCAACTGATCACTACTGGGATTATTACTGGCACCAGGAAGGGAGGGAAGGATGCCATTATTATTATTATTATTATTTCTTATCCCAGAGCTTAGCCAGGAATCCCACATCACAGCACTCAGGGGACTTTTCCACTGAACAGACCCCCATCTCACAGTCTATTCTCCAGGGAACCAGATGGTGTCAAGAGATGCAGGGAAGCTGGACTCCTCTGTAGTGGCTCTGCTACTAGAAACTACCAAATTGAAGCTGGAACTCCCTCGCCTCCCTGAGCCTCAAGGATTGGCTACATCTGAAACAAGTCATGGGGAGAGGAGGTGTTGACTTGCCAATTTAGACAATAAGAAATAGGAAAGGGATTCTCCAACACCTAAGTCCTAATACAATCTTCAACATCAATTCATTCATTTTCAAAAGCAAAGACAATATAGCTTTGGTAAGGAACCATTCTAAAGAAAGCGAAAGGACTAGAAAAAAGGAAGAGGTCCTACATTCATCACCCTTCCCCTTGCAAGAGAACAGGAAAAAAGATGACAATCCAAACCTTTAATATCAAATAGCTCCTATGCTCTCAAGAACATTCCAACAACTGAGGCTCCACATACATTTCACACTGGGAGCCTAAACTGGTCTTCCAATTGGATGATGAAGGAACCCTTAGAGGCCTTCCCCACCCCTGCCCTAGCAGCTGGGTTCTAGGCACTGGGGTGGGAGTGGAGGAGTGTTAACAACTGATTGGGCTCCACAGCTAATTGTCTGGGTAATGTAGGGAATCCTCATCCATGCATCAGGGGGCTGTTTAGGGCTGAGCACGGGGCTATAGAGGACAGAGAGGGTGTACATGCTTGTGTTCTGTATGACTTAGCATTTAAGTAAGTGTCTGCAAAAACTCTAGGGAGAGGGGACGTTTAACGTGGCTTTCTGTTTCTCATCACCTCAAAAGATTCCAGGCAAAGAGCCCTCCAATCCCCCACTGATTTCCATTAAAGGGTTTCCTGGATTGGTCTCTGCTGAGACAAGATAGTAGGAAGCCCCAAATCAATCCCCCCACCAGGCTAATGACCATTCCCTTCTTGGGGAACTAGAAAAATATGAACTGGTTCAGACAAATCCTCATGTTTTTAAAGGTTCCTGTACTTTCGTGGAATTGTCTTAAGAGATCATCTGATTTCCAAGCAGACAGGCAAGCTCAATTTTCCTCCCTTTGAGATGGATTGTGTGAGTTGGAAAAAAGGATAGTGAAGCCACTATCTTCATCCTACAAGGTGGATAGTTAAAACAGACTGTTACAAGTTCATGGAAAAGAAAGAGAAGTTCACATATGTTATTTAAAATTACACGGGCTTCTAATAAATAATAATGACAATTATATAAATAAGTATAAATCCTCTAATGTTCAATCTTCTTTTGTAACAATAAATAAAAAAAATCAAGAAATAGAGGCACAAGCATTTTATCCACTGCTATGGCGATAACCTTTAGAAATAAACATGGAGATCGGGCTCCTTGCTCGGCAGGGAGCCTGCTTCTCCCTCTGCCTCTGTCTGCCACTCTGCCTGTGCTCGTTCTCTCTCTCTCTCTCTCTCTCTGACAAATGAATAAATTAAAAAAAATTAAAAAAAAAAAGAAATAAACATGGAGATAATTAAGAAGTTCACTCTAAAGGAGGACTGGGCAGAATGGAAAGAGACTGCTGATTTCACCATAAACTCTTAGGTACCATTGGATTTATTACCAAGTGCATGTTTGCCTTTGATAATTTTCTTTTCAAGATTTTATTTTTTTTAAGTAATCTCTACACTCATCGTGGGGCTTGAACTTACAAATCAGAGATCAAGAGTTGTGTGCTCCACAACTGAGCCAGCCAGGCACCCCACCTTTGATGATAAATTTTTTTTTAAGATTTTTAATTTATTTATTTGACAGATCACAAGTAGGCAGAGAGGCAGGCAGAGACAGAGAGAGAGGAGGAAGCAGGCTCCCTGCTGAGCAGAGAGCGCAATGCGGGGCTCGATCCCAGGACCCTGGGATCATGACCTGAGCCGAAGGCAGAGGCTTTAACCCACTGAGCCACCCAGGTGCCCCTGATGATAATTTTTAAAAAGAAGCTGCTCTTCCAAAGAGATACCGCATCACCTTAGGCTGCTTGTTCGGCTGTTGAGAAGTTCCTCCTCATATCTTTTTTTTTTTTTTTTTAAACATTTTATTTATTTATTTTTTAATTTGAGAGAGAGAGAGAGTGAGAGAGAGCATGAGAGGCGAGAAGGTCAGAGGGAGAAGCAGACTCCCCGTGGAGCTGGGAGCCAGATGTGGGACTCGATCCTGTGACTCTAGGATCATGACCTGAGCCGAAGGCAGTCGCTCAACCAACTGAGCCACCCAGGCGCCCCTCCTCCTCATATCTTAAAGCCTAACTCAAACCTTTTGTTAAAAGGGTCTCAGCTCATCTTTCCCCCTTAACCTTAATGGACAAAGTGAAGATCAAGTACTACTTTTTCCTCATAGAAACTTGGGGCCAAATAGTGATGTAGGCTCAAGTCCTAGCAGGAATCATGTGAATGCTTCCCTGAGGCCCCAGTGGGGGACTGGCATCAGGGAAGAGGGCATTCTCGAGCTAGCAGCAGAAAGGTAGGGAAGGCAGTGGTCTCAGGGTAGTTAAGTCAATATTGAATCAAGCTGAGAAGTCTCTGTGCAGGGCCATGGGAGCTGGTATAAGCCGATCCAGTCAAACAGCCCAAGCCAGCTCTGGGAGCCCCTGCTGAAACAGAGAGATGGCAAAGAAAGTAACCTGTGCATTCACCTCGCTCTGAACTATTCCTCCCTGCAGCAAGCCCCAAAGGTGCTTGGACTAGGCCCTCTCTTGTCTCATGCCAATTACTGAAAGGTTCCTCCCAAACTTCTTCCCCAAATCAAAGAATCTCAATTTGCTGCTTTGGATGGCATTTAGCAAACATGTTCTCATGCAGTGTGGACCCAGCTCTGAGAATGAAGCACAATATCTCTTTGGGGATGTTTCCAAGGAGTGAAACTGCTCCTAAAAAGGAGGATGAGGAGACTGCACTCTGGGTAACAGTTAAGAGAGAGACAAGGGAGAAGTGGGAAGAGGAAGTATGATTACTTCCAAAAAGACCTAGAGTTGGAAGATAAATGCAACTTCACAAGCCCTCTTTAGTATCACAGGCCAAGAGAGACATGGCATACCAGAGAGCAACTAGTTTCCTGAGCCCCACTTCACTCCAAGTTCTCTTTTCCAGCCGTTTTCCTCAAAAGGCTTTCCCACAAACACGCTTTCCACCTCCAGAATCTGGAGTTATGGATCAAGTCCAAGAGGAACAGCACAGGTGGTCATCAACTTCATGTAGTGGAGAAAAAAAGCAAGGCAGACAAAGGAAGCAGGCCTGGAGCTTGTCTTTCAAATGGCCTTACTACCACACCTGTCGACTAGAGAGATCACAATGAAGGAAAACCTCTCAGGTCGGCTAAACCACTACTAAGAAATGCTTTTTGCAGGTGCCTGGGTGGCTCAGTGGGTTATAAGCCTCTGCCTTCGGCTCAGGTCATGATCTCAGGGTCCTGGGATCGAGTCCCACGTCATGCTCTCTGCTCAGCGGGGAGCCTGCTTCCCCCCCCCCCCACTGCCTGCCTCTCTGCCTATTTGTGATTTCTGTCAAATAAATAAAATCTTAAAAAAAAATTGCCTTTTGTCTGTGAAACTCAGAACGTTTTGTAAACAAATAAACCAAGTCTAATTTTCCCCCAACCCACATCCTACAAGTAGCCTATTACTGCACTAATGCCTACAGAGTGGGACCTTCTCCTGAAAAGGTCACTCTAGAGGTCAACTGAGGAAGTCACATGCTGAACCCAGGAGTCCCGATTCTGAATGTCCAAGCTCTTTCTAATGTCTCATATTCTTTTACCAGTTACCCCCAACCCCACCCTAGGCCTAAGCCCTTATGGAATCAACCAAAACTATTCCAGTAAGCCACAGACAGTAAATTGACTCCTTGTAGATCTGGAAGACACTCTACTCAGTAATCTCTTAAGGACAAGCCTAAAATCAAATAATCCAAAACAAAATTTCTCACAATCTCACAGAGTTTCCATACAAGCCTGTTCATCCCTCCTAGTGGCTGATCCTGGGTAGTCAACAAAGTGTAATCTGATATGAACTTCAAAACTTACTCCATCCTTCAGAAACACATTTCTGTCCAGAAAAGCCTGAGTGAAACAGCTGAGGCTTCTCCCTCCCCCTGTCCGTCCTCTCAACACATTTTCTTCTTAGTTCAAGGTTTAGCTGATCCTGAAATAAGTGGTATGTGGAGATAATGAATGTGACAGAAAACACATAAAGACCACAGGGAAAGCAGAACCAAGGGTCACAGGATTAGCAAAATCCTTGAAACTCAAGAGAGAAAGTGCCAGAGATGGAAATCCTGAATGGGAAGAGGCACTGTCAGATCTTTTCTATAGGAACAAACCTCCAGAGGTTGGGGTACTGAGAACGGGGAAAGGGAAGCTAAAGAAAGTTACAGGGATCATAAAGCACTCTAGAGAAGGTCAAAGTACAGTCCCAATGTTACTTTGGGAATGACAATGAGGCCCTGAGATTCCTTAAGGGGAAGGGAACAGACAATTCTTGGAGGCTAAAAGCTGGGTGGGTGGCGGTGAGGTAATGGAATCAGAAACAGTGGAATAGAGGGCCACAGGGAAGAGAGAGCTCAGGGAAATGGGAATCCAGTGCTGGGGCTGCACGGAGGCAAGAGGAGAGGGGCAAAAATAGGAAAAGGGATGAAGGCGAAGGCTGTGGCAAAGGTTTGGGGCAGGAACACAGATAACGAGGAAGGGCAAACAAGGATGGACATTACAAGAGGTACCCTGATGTGAAAAGGGTTAGTGACTTAGGAGAAAATAATTCGGGACGGAGGCAACAGGGATAAGGGGGAGGGGGAGATCCCGGGGCGGAGGGAAGAACTAAACAGAAGAGGAAGCCAAAAAAGCAGAGGAGACCCTAGACTTGAGGAGAAAGGGTGGAGAAGGCACCCGGGGTGCAGTTGCCACCCAGGAGGCAGTTTTGTAGTCAAACCCAAGTGTGGGGGCGGGGGCAGGCTGCGCGGGACAGGGTGGGAGAGGGACTCCCCCCCCTCCCCCACAACTCACAGGGCCAGGAGGACTCACGGGGTAGGGGTCGCTTACCTCCTGGGGACCCCCCCCACGGAGGGGGTGCGGGCGGTCGGGGTCGGGCTGCCGACACCGCCGCCTCAGCAGCCGCGGCCGCTCCCGGGTTCCATTGGCCGCCTGAGGTTCCCTGACAGCAGCCGCGGCGGCTGAGCCAGGCCCCGGCTTACGGGCTGCCCTCGGCGCCGCCTGAGGGGGCCTTCGCACTGCCTCAAGTTGGACCGGGCCGCCCAGCCTCCTCGCCTTCCCTCCGCAAAAGCAAGACAAAAAAAAAGGAAAAAAAAAAAAAATCCCAGGAGGGCTCAATTCTTGTGAATCCCAGCAACCCTTCTTGGGATGTGCCTTCCTGCTTCTCCGACGCTCAGGACCCTACCAATCCCATAGCAATCTAAGGAGTCGGGTAAGCTGCCTGGACCATGCCTGTTCAGAAATAGAAAAGGGGGCGGGTCAGACGCGTTTGGAAGCTGGGGAGGGAGGAGAGGACGAAGGGAGGATCCTACGGATTGGAGGGGGGGCCAATCTTCGTGAGGTTAAGAGGTAGCGTTTGCGAGGCTAGGGAACCGAGAAGGTAGTAAAATTTACTGGATCAGGGAAAGGGACTCCTGTCCTAGAGCGGAGAGCGGCAGGTCCGTAGGCGGGTGCGGGTGCCCTGTTAGGAAGGAAGTATAGACACGTCAGGTACTTACGTAAGTACCTGAACATGCAAATTATATGTAAATGAACCCGTTTGTGTTAGCAACCTAGTTACCGTAATTGCTGTGAGTGCCCCTCCCCCCCTCCCCATTCCGCAAGACTCTCTTAGTAAATTAGACCGTGGGGTGGACGAGGCGGGCCCGGCGGGGAGCGGAGAAACAGAAAGAACTGGCGGGGAAGATGGTCACCCTCACCACCCTTTTCCTATTCATGTTTAAGGACGCTGCCAAGATTACGCCCCTTATCGCTTCGGGAATGGCGCGATCCAACCGCGTCAGTCTTTCGCCGTTAGCGGCGCGACTCGAGGCGGTGGTCTTGCCTCCGAGGTCACCACCTGCCTGTGTAGGCTTTGGCCTCCAGCCTCCGGACGTCGATCCCTCCAGGGAGGGGCTGGACAGAGTCAGGCCGGGAGAGGTGAGTGACCGTAACCCCTTCTTCCAAACAAGAACAAACCATGTGCAACTAAACAAATAAAAACACGCCCTGAAGCTGGACCTGTGGTTTTGGTTTTGTGTATTTGTCAGTATTATTGATTGGGAGCCCTCTCCCTCAGAACCTCTGTCCCAATCCTCATAGGGCCTTACTTAATATTGTCGTTGAGGCTAGATTTCTGAGGCTAGCCCAGATCTTGGATGCCACCTTCCCTGCCACTTAAGGTCTGTTTGATTTGGGAGGACTGAAGTAACCTCAGTTTCTATGTCTGCAAAGTGGATCCAGAAATATTAACACTTTACAGGATTTTGTGAGGATTAAAAGGGAGTACAAATTACAGCCATAGCACTTTACAACCATAGTACTACATTACTATTATTGGGACAGTAATATAGGACGATGAAAGAAAAGGGTCACTGCTTTTGTGTTTTGTTTTTTGAAGACAAGGATGTCATACATCCTGCTTTTTTTTTTTTTTTTAAGATTTTATTTATTTATTTGTCAGAGAGAGAGAGAGCACACAAGCAGGCAGAGTGGCAGGCAGATCTGGGATCATGGCCTGAGCTGAAGGCAGCGGCTCAACGGACTGAGCCACGCAGGCTTCCCTGCTTTTGTGTTTAATGGGAAGGCAGAATAGAATGAATTTCTAGAATAATCAGGAAATTAAAGAAGAAATTTTAAGAATACATGGAAGCAGGGCACCTGAGTGGCTCAGCTGGTTAAAGTCTCTGTCTTCGGCTCAGGTCATGATCCCAGGGTCCTGGGATCCAGCCCTGCAGCGGGCTCTGTGCTCAAAAGGGAGCCTGCTTCTCCTCCACTGCGCCCCACCTGCCCCTCTGCCTACTTGTGATCTCTGTCAAATAAATAAAATCTTAAAAAAAAAAAATACATGGAGGCAAAAGGGAGGCAGAATAAAAAGCATGATTAGGGGCACCTGGGTGGCTCAGTGGGTTAAGCCTCTGCCTTCCACTCAGGTCATGATCTCAGGGTCCTAAGATAGAGCCCCACATCTGGCTCTCTGCTCAGCGGGGAGCCTGTTTCCCGCTCCCCACCACCCCCCCGCCGCGCCCCTGTCTGCCTGCCTCTCTGCCTATTTGTGATCTCTCTGTCAAATAAATAAAATCTTAAAAAAAAAAAAAGAAGTAGCATGATTAATTAATACAGAAGGCCTAGCCACTCAGTATATGGCAAATGAATGCGTGGAAGACCTCTGAAAAATACTGCAAACCAAGTATTAGAGGAGATATTGGGCAGGATCCAGCAGAACAAAAAAGAGGAGAGAGCATTCTGAAGACTAAAAAATTGTATGTTGAAGAATAGAAATATGGGAATTTGCTTGAATCATGAGGAGAGGGCAAGCTGATAAACTAGGTTAAAGCGGGAGTACAGTAGCGAAAGATGAGCAGAGAAAGAGGCCAAGAGTGCCAAAGATAGTTTGAATTTGTCACCACTGGTCTGGAGCGGGGAATCACCAGTCTACCTGTCAGGTCCTATAACTCGTGGCCAGCTCCCAATCTACTGTCAGGCAAGGGTCAAGAGATAATGATCCTGCTTTAGCCTAGAGTTTAAAGTGTCACATATTCCTCCCTTCCAGGGGAGGATTCCCAAGCGCCTTAAGGGCCTTTCTTTCCTTTCTTTCTTTTTTTAAGATTTTATTTATTTAGAGATGCCTGGGTGGCTCAGTCAGTTAAGCATCTGCCTTCGGCTCAGGTGGTGGTCCTGGGATTGAATCCTGCATGAGTTGAGTGGGGAGCCTGCTTCTCCCTCTGCCTGCTGCTCCCCCTGCTTGTACTCTGTCTCTCTCTCTCTCTGACAAATAAATAAATAAAATCATTTAAAAAATATTTTTTTATTTGAGAGAGAGTGAGAGAATGAGCAGGGGCGGGGGGACAGAGGGAGAAGTAGACTCCCTGCTGAGTGCGGAGCTGGACATGGTGCTCTATCCCAGGACCCCAAGACCATGACCCCAGTGGAAGTCAGACACTTAAGGGACTGACCCAC
Organism: Mellivora capensis; assembly: GCA_004024625.1. NCBI lineage: Eukaryota > Metazoa > Chordata > Mammalia > Carnivora > Mustelidae > Mellivora > Mellivora capensis. Next base: position 52,841 of record PISX010010705.1, read on the forward strand.
CCAGGTGCCCCTATAAGGCCAGTTTTTGAAACATTGGAAAAGGATGGGAAAGCCCTACTTTTTATAGTAGGAAGTTGTTTATTTTCCAACAACAACAAAACAAGATTTCAGGAACATCTCTGCTGAAACTTTAAGTAGGAACTTTTTATAGCTACAGACAGTTACTAAGTCCTTTATTATTTTTTTAGAGGGGGAGAGGCGTGGTGGAGGGGTAGAGGGACAGGGAGAGAAAAAATCTTAGGCTCCATGCCCGGTGCAGAGCCCTAGGCAGACTCGATCTCACAACCCTGAGATCATGACCTGAGCTGAAATCAAAAGTTGGATGCATCTGGGTGGCTCAGTCATTAAGCATCTGCCTTCAGCTCAGGTCATAATCCCCAGATCCTGGGATCAAGCCGTGCATTAGGGAAGCCTGCTTCTCCCTCTCTCATCCCCCGTTTGTGTTTCCTCTCTTGTTGTGTTTCTCTCTCTGTCAATTAAATAAATAACCTTAAAAAGAATTAGATGAGGGCACCTGGGTGGCTTGGTCGTTAAAGTCTCTGCCTTCGACTCAGGTTGTGATCCTAGGGTCCTGGGATCGAGTCCCACATTGGACTCTGCTCAGCGGGGAGCCTGCTTCCCCCCCTCTCTCTGACTACCTCTCTGCCTACTTGTGACCTCTGTCTGTCAAATAAATAAATAAAATCTTAAAAAAAAAAAGATTTAGGGGCGCCTGGGTGGCTCAGTGGGTTAAAGCCTCTGCTTTCAGCTCGGATCATGATCCCAGGGTCCTGGGATCGAGCCCCACATCGGGCTCTCTGCTCCGCGGAGAGCCTGCTTCCTCCTCTCTCTCTCTCTGCCTGCCTCTCTTGCCTACTTGTAATCTCTGTCTGTCAAATAAATAAATAAAATCTTTAAAAAAAAAAAAAAGATTTAGATGATTAACCACATGAATCACCCATGTGCACCTATTAAGACCTTTATTAACCAAGTGAGACCTCCCCTGCCCTCCCCTCACAAACACAATATTAAGCAAAAGAGTATTGAGTTTCTGTGTTTATAGCTCTAAGGGCTCAAGTGTGAATTTCTTTGTATCTCTGTATGACTTGGTCTTTCTGACTTTTTCTAGAGATTGATTCACTCATTTATTTATTTACTCACTCACTCACCTACTCACTCACTCATTCTTTGTTTCTAGAAGTCTCCAAACCCCTCTGGTCTAAACTCAAGACAGGATAGGATTCATCTTCGTATTCTAGCTGTATCCTTAGTTTCTACCACATGGAGAAAAAATTATGTTTGTTGATATAGCAACAGATGGAATGCAGAAGCAGATATAAGAATCCAGTGGGGCATTAAAGGGATTTCCAAAAATATAAAACAATGCCAACTGTCTTACTGACTTTATTTTGGTTTGGGAAAAGTTATTTTTCATAAATGAATTAATAAATTAAAAATATTAACAAGCAAATATTTTGACTAGCTTTTCTTCTGCTTGCTCTTCTTTTCTTGATCTCAGTTGTCAGATTATAACACTGAATGCTATCTTTGTTTCCTATATTAAATTAAAAGCATGATATTTATTATATTCTCTAAAACTCCTCACCACGCTGAACCTATTTTTACTTATTTTTTTTTAAAAGATTTTATTTATTTATTTGAGAGAGAAGCAGCGAGAGAGCATGAGCGAGGAGAAGGTCAGAGGGAGAAGCAGACTCCCTGTGGAGCGGGGAGCCCGATGCGGGACTCGATCCCCGGTCTCCTCTCCGGGATCATGACCTGAGCCGAAGGCAGTCATCCAACCAACTGAGCCACCCAGGCGTCCCTATTTTTACTTATTTTTTAAATATTTTATTTATTTGTTTTAGAGAGTGTGAGCAGCGGGGGGCTGGGGGGGAAGCAGAGAGAGAGAGGGACAAGCAGACTCTGCACTGAGTACAGAACCCAACGCGGTCTCCGTCTAAGGACCCTGAGATCCTGATCTGAGCTGAAATCAAGAGGCCAACGCTTAACTGACTGAGTCACCCAGGCGCCTCTGGAGTTTTTTTCAGAGAAAAGATAAGAAGCCAGCAGTTACTGCCCAACCCTCTACTGTGTATGAAAACAAACATTACTTCATTTATTCCTCATTACAATCCTGTGAGATATACCATTTTAGGGAGACTGAGCTTCAGAATGGTCAAGTCGTTTTTTTTTTTTTTATTTCAACCCACAATAAAAAATACATCTTATATCATGATCACTGAGGAACACACAAATGTGTCTTCACTGAAATAAAGGTTTTATGAAATAATACCCTAACTATATGCAATGCATTCTGATATTTTCTATTCTATTTAATTTCCTTTTTTGAAAACATATTTTTTCTTCCCTTGTTTTGCATCCTGCGAAATCAGCAGGGTCACAACCCACGAATGGGTTGTAATCTACAGTTTGAAAAACTGGACTAAATAAATGTTCAAAATCATAACTAGTAAAGCAAAGATGTGAACTGAATTCATTCTCTTTCCAGCAAACAAATACCTTCTCATGAACATTTCTTAAATAATACATTATATATGTTGTGCTTAGCTTTATCTCATGGTATAGAGCCAGCAGGACAATCCTAGGCAAATAAGGGATAAGCCTACTGAGGAACCATAACGTGAGATGAAACACTTAGACAAATATATAATGACATTAGTCCCCTGTTCAGTATATGAGTGAATGTAGCATTTGCTTTCATTTCTGAAGAAAGTTGCTTATTATCCACAAATAAACAGTGAGTTCATTTATTTGGGGCCATAGACTAGACATGTATAGTTTGTCTTGGTTTAATAGTAGATGATTATTTCAATTTTAGTAAGTTATAAATTATCTTCAACTTATGATAGGGCTAAAATAAAAAAATATGACACTTGGTTGGTGAGGTCATGGAAGTACAGAGTAGGGTCCTGGGGAGAGAGTAAGGAATGGTAGAGAGGAAGCAGCAGGTAGTCCCCAAAACTTTAGTAAACTGAAGATTGCCTAAACTACAATAACATGTTTCATATTAGATTTCTTTCAAGTTTTATTTACTTACATAATTTAAGTAATCTCTACACCCAGTGTGGGAGTTGAGCTCAAAACCCCAAGGTCAAGAATTGCATACTTTTCCAACTGAGCCAGCCAGGTACCCCTCATGTTAGATTTTTAAAATAGGTTTTTTTAAAAATAGGTTACTTAAAAACCTCATGGTAGGGGGGCAGGTACTGGCTGGCTCAGTCAGAAGAGCATGCGGCTCTTGATCTTGGGGTTATGAGTTTGAGCCCCACATTGGGTGCAGAGATTACTAAGAAAATTAAAAATAAACTTAAAAAAAATCACCCAACATGTAAATTTCAAATCCTCAGGTGGGCTGGTCTCCCAGAATGAATGGATACATCCTCAGGCTCAACCAAGGTAAGGACTATGTTTCCTTGGATGCTTCCAGCTATTCTAACACCAGTGGTTTATTTTCCTGTATGCCTGTCACTTCTAATGTGTCAGCAGCCCGGCCCAGTCCCTCTTCTCCTTCCACATGGAACCATCTACCTGCCTGGTTCCTTCTGATTCCAGTTACTTCATCCTCTAATGGAGACTTTATACCTTTCATCCATTCAGTCAACAGATACCTATAATAATGGTTGTGTATTCTTCAAGTTGACTTCTCAGTGTTGTTCATAGATAGCCCTTCTGCCTGCCAGGTCTCCATCCTGGGGTGGGGGAGTTGTTCTGCTATGCCTTTAGTCACATCTCTGCAGCTCACACCCCCTGACCCCTGCTTTTCCTGGAATGTCTTCCCCTTTTTCACCTAAGCTCCACATACTTAAAAGGTTTAATTCAAGCATACCTTTTCCATGAAACCTTCCCAAATTATTCAGCCCAAAGTGATCTCTCTGAACTATAGCTCTTACGCAGAATGAGTACTATGATTTAACTCTTTTTACCATATGTCTTATGTTGTCCTGTCCTTGCTTATGAGTTAGACTTGTCTAGCTAATTCCTACTCATCTCTACTGGAAGTCATCCCGGATCCCCGTCCAACCTATATGCTATTCCTCTGGGCCTCCACAGCTCTCTGTGCTTAATGCTAATGTAACTGTTAGGTTGCCACTGTGCTTTGATCATTATTGACTTAAAGTTGAGCCTATGTCAGTTGGCTTCTAATAAGTTCCTGGAACTTAAAAAACAAGAAGGAAGGGACGCCTGGGTGGCTCAGTTGGTTGGACGACTGCCTTCGGCTCAGGTCATGATCCCGGAGACCCGGGATCGAGTCCCGCATCAGGCTCCCAGCTCCACGGGGAGTCTGCTTCTCCCTCTGACCTCCTCGCTCATGCTCTCTCACTGCCTCTCTCTCAAATAAATAAATAAAATCTTTAAAAAAAACAACAACAACAAAACAAGAAGGAAAATATAAAAACCGCAGTAGTGCCTATTTCTGGCAGCCTGGGGAAGAGAAAGGGCTCTCCCATTAAAATACAAGTGGAGCCTGGATAAATTACAAGAAACATAATGTTTAACACATTGCTGGGCTCATTAGAAAGTAAGAGAAATCACGAAAGGAAGAAAAAAAATAACATTAAGCTGAAACCTATAGGAAAAAGGAGCAACATGCAGGAGGAACAACAGGTTTGCTTTGGGGACAAATGCCAATATCAGTTTTGTGAACCGGCGCTAGGCCCTGGGCCTAGCCACGGAACAGGAGAAAACCTGGGATTCCCAGATTGAACTGAGATTCCTGAGGGGCTAACACAGCCCCAGGTCAGGAGCATCATTTGACTCCTGGCACAAGCAAATGCAGAGGCTTTCTGAATTACCATAGATAAAGTTTAACAAAATATAAGCTCAAAATCCCCAAATGGAGAATATACAAGGAAATGAACTACCACAGGCAAGAGTGAGCAGAAAACAAACCATTTAGATAACGAGCAGGAATTACAGAAATATAATCCCAACAAATTTCAAAGGTTTAGTATCAGAGCACCACATCTCTGAGCACAAATGGGTTAAGCTGAAAATGAATATAAAAAAGATGGAATTTTAAATAAGCAGACACTTGGAAATTCGTGAAACTTTTTTTTTTTTTTAAGATTTTATTTATTTATTTGTCAGAGAGAGCGAGCGAGCACAGGCAGACAGAGTGGCAGGCAGTGGCAGAGAGAAGCAGGCTCCCTGCCAACCAAGGAGCCCAATGTGGGACGCGATCCCCGGATGCTGGGATCATGACCTGAGCCGAAGGCAGCTGCTTAACCAATTGAGCCACCCAGGCGTCCCTTATAAAACTTTTCTAAATAACTCATAAATTTAAAAAGTCATACAGGTAATATAAATATTCTTAGGGTGAAGTTATAGTCAAAATACAGCAAAAAAAAACATATTGGGGGAATGTAGAGAAACAGGTCCTTAAAAACTTATAGTAAAAAAACAGCTTGAAAATTAGACAAGTGTCAAAATTAAGATGTTATGGAAGAACATAAAATTAAAGAAAGCAGAAGAAGGAAATATTATAGATAATATCCATAGTTAATGAAATGGAAAACAATACACAAGGGAGAAGACTGACAAAGTCCAAAGTAGTAGCTACATAAACACGTAAAATAGCACATTTCTGGTGCAACTGATGAGGAGGAAATAAGAAGGTGAAAGTAAATAGTAGAAATGAAAAGACGCACATGACTACCCAGAGAGCAGAGGCAAAAAAAAAAAAAAAAAAAAAGAGAGAGAGAGATAAAGAAAAATTTCATTTAAAAAAAAGACAGGAGGGGCGCCTGGGTGGCTCAGTGGGTTAGGCCTCTGCCTTCGGCTCAGGGCATGATCCCAGGGTCCTGGGATCGAGCCCCGCATCGGGCTCTCTGCTCAGCATGGAGCCTGCTTCCTCCTCTCTCTCTGCCTGCCTCTCTGCCTACTTGTGATCTCTATTAAATAAAATCTTTAAAAAAAAAAAAAAAAAAAAGACAGGAAATGCACAAAATCCTAGAAAAACAACCTAAATTGACTCAAAAAGAAACAGGAAGGCCAGACAGCCTATAATTATTAAAGAAATTGAATCGATGGTTAAAATCTTTCTCAAAAAGAAATGCTAAGCAAAGATGGGTTTGACAGGTGTTTTGCCAAACTGTCAAGGGACAGCTCATCTCAATCTGATGTCAGCTCTTCCAGAGAATAAGAAAAGAGGGAACAATCCCCAGCTCAGAGGGTGTACAGACCAAATGAACCACCTTGGAAACCTTTTTAGAAATCTTCCTTCAAAAAAGGCACTAACAGGTACAATAATGCTCATAGCAGCATTGTTTGGAATAGCAGGAAATTGGAAACAACCCAAATGTCCATTAATAGGTGAATGCATAAATAACTTGTGGCTTATGTATTTGCTGGAGTATTATACAGGTGAAAATGAATGGATTACAGCTACTTACAACATAGATGAATCTTAGAAATAATGTTAAGTGGGGCGCCTGGGTGACTCAATGGGTTAAAACCTCTGCCTTGGGCTCAGGTCGTGGTCCCAGGGTCCTGGGATGGAGCCCCACATCGGGCTCTCTGCTCAGCGGGGAGCCTGCTTCCTCCTCTCTCTCTCTCTGCCTGTCTCTCTGCCTACTTGTGATCTCTCTCTCTCTCTCTCTCTGTCAAATAAATAAAATCTTAAAAAAAAAAAAAAAAGAAAGAATGTTAAGTGAAAAAAGAAAACTTCAGGGCACTATTAGAGCATAAAATTTTTGTAAAGCTAAAGCAAAACTGAACAATAATTTTTAAAGAATATTATACATATATGGTTAAATATATACACACATATGTGTGTGTGTGTGTGTAATGCAGGCAACTTAACACAAAATTAAGGACAGTGGTTACCTCCAGAGAGAGGAAGTGGGATAGGACTGGGTATGAACACAAGAAACTCAATGGTATTTCTAATGTTTTAATGGGTAAGTTGGGTAATGGGCCAAAGGTATTCATTTAATATTATGTTTCATAATTTATTCATGTTAAATATATTCTTTATAGATACCAAATATTACATATTATAATCTTTAAAAATCTGCTGTGGTGGAAACAAATGAATGAAGTCCCCTTGAAAGCAAACCTGTTTCCTGGGCAGAGCCGAGATTCCCTGACGGAAGCTACCTTTATGCAGAAGACCATGTAGGTCCTCAGTAAATATTGGTTGGTTTACTGCTTTTCGAAGGATAACATCTGAGTTCCCTTCTTCCTGGTGCCGGCTGCTGTGTAGAGCTCCCTCTTGCCGCATACCTAGCCTAAGCCCCACAACCCTGGCTGAAATCCTGACACATGTATGACAAGAGACTGACACCTGGTGGATACAGAATGGATTTAATAAAATGACTAGGAAAGAAATCTTTCACTCCACTTGGTGAAAGTGGCCGTAGGGTCAGGGGATAGGGAATCAGAATGAGGAGAAAACTAACATTCAGAAACAGGAAAGGGAAGGATCTCCATCTCTGAAATGTAAGGGATAGTCATCTAAAAGAGATGAAAGAGTCCCTAAAGGAGAGTGACTTCCCTCTCATTCCTTCTGAGCCTGCAAGAGGAAAGAGGCTACAGCTGCAGTAAGGAAAATGCAAGAAGATGAGGGGAAACGTAAACAGGTGTAGCTGATCCCAACCTCGCAAGCTAAAACCACACGGACTTCCTGGTATTGGCCAGGGGTCAGCTGTCTCCCCAGCAACTGCCCGTGACAACTGTCATTTTAGAGACCTGTGTGATGCTGCAGAAGCTGATCCCCCATCCTGCCCCTGATGTAGAAAGAGCAAATTAGCATACCCCATCCTTCTGGCCACAGTGATTGGTTAAGGATCAGCATGTGACCCAGGCCAGCCTAATCAGAGTCCATTTTAAGGCTATGCTAGGATGCCTGGCACAAAGATCTCCCTCCACCCCATCCCCTTTCTGGTTGGATATAAACGAGAAAACGTGTAACCCCAGGAGTTCTGGCAGCCACTAGGTGGCCCAGGTTTAAGATGATCCTACAGAAGGTAGCAGCAGGGAGGGGAAATCAATCAGGTGTTTATAGAGATGCACTGAGCCAGGCATCAGCTTTTCTGGGAGCCAGCACCACCTCTGGACTTTCCAGTTAGGTTGAGCCTGTAAGTCTTTATTTTTAAGCCAGTTTGACTTGGGTTCCCCTCCCTTTTTTTTTTAACGATTTAAAACCAAAAGATTCCTAGCCTGCACATTCATCATACTTAACTCCATCCCTATCTTTCCGCAGGATAGCCCAGAGATCCAGGTTAAGACAGTCATGACAGATTTATCAGTGACTCTAAAGCCAAGGTTATTGAGCTGGAAAGGTCAGAAGCAGGAGTTGGACACTGTGCAAGACAGGATGCCTCAGCTGTCTGGACATGAGAATGAATTCTCTTAGGAAAAGGAGAGCCAAACGAGAAGCAAGTGCAGAGAGGGGCCTCTACTAGGCAGGTAGAGTTAGTGTGTTTATAAACACTCTCCCCCACATACCTATCATGGGGGTGTTGCCTTGGGGTCTTTCCCCTCGTGGAGTAAGGAATTTTGAAGCCTGTGCCCCTTTAAGTCGTTATTACCCTGCGTTGCGGTGTCTACCAAACGAAGAGCTTCCTTTTGGCTTCTACTGCCCTTGATGACACTCACTTTTGAGGTGACCAGAGGAATTTTATCTTCTGCTTCTTTGGCATGCTGGGAACTGGGGCCCCTTCCTCCTCTGGCAACAGCACCCTCTTCCTGACCCTGGGCAAGCACCATCCCCTTCTCAGCCTCTCCCACTGGCCCTGGCCTCCCTGACCCTCCAGCTGAGTTGGTTTCCCCTCCAGAGGCCCACGTCTGTAACCTTGGGGACTGGGCCGAGTCCATGGCAGTTGCTGATTTGTCAGGGGGGGAGTTCCTTTCCTTACTTCCATCTGATTTTTTTCGAGGGCGCCCCCGTTTTCTTTTGGCATCGCTTCCTGTATCCTCTCTATCCTGCTTTGCGGCTTTAGCAGGTGGATCTTGCCCAATGGCCTCACTCACAGGTACTTCAGCTGTCCTCTTGACACTCTTGTCATGGGGTCCCGGGTCACCACCTATGCCTGCTTCCCTGTTCTCTGGGCCCTGCAGTTGAGCGAGCGCCCCAGGCAGGGCTTGCCCAGGCCCGGGTCCGGGTCCGGGTCCAGGCAAAGCAGGAACAGTCGGTAAGATCATGTTAATGATCGGCATAGCTGCCTGTGGCCCCCCGGCCCTACTGGGCAGAGGCAACGTAGCCACTTTCAGGCCTGAAGAAAGCTTGGGGGCCAGGATGGGTGGAGAGACTCGGATTGGCGGAATAAGTGATCGAGGGGCCCGGGGAAGGAGCAGAGGCAGCCGGGCCACCAGGGCATTAACCTGTGGGTTATTGGCTGCTGGGGCTGGGCTCTCCACTACACTCTTCTTCCGCTCACCACGTGCAGGGGTGCCGGCCCCAGCCCGGGCTTCCAGTTCCCTAGGGGGCTAAAAGGTAAAGAGAGGACACAGTAAGTGGGAAGCCTAGACGTTGGAGCGAACACAGACACAGAAGGGTAAGAAAATACAGGAAAGGGGATACCAAGCCCCCAGCCCAGGGCAGTAAGGTCAGGGGCCTTAACCTCCTTACCTGGGCTGCTCTTTCTGGTTTCTTAGGGGCTCCACCTTCTAGGCTCTCCACACCATTCTTGGATTTAGATGACCGCTCCCGAGGGGCATGTTCATCGTCTTCTGCAGAGGTGCGGGAAAAGGTAATAGGGCGAGGGTGAGGAGGAAACAATGGCCAAGGGAGGACATCCTGACTGACGGGTAGAGAAGGGGGAAGAAGGCGGTGTAAGGCACATCCCAATTCCCATGAGGGTCACTAGGAACAGAAGACAAATGCAAGGTGTCTCTGTCCAAGTAGGTGGGAGGCCTATGAGGTTGAAAGTGGCTGGGAGTTTCTTGAGACATGTGAGGGTCTCCACCCACCAGTGAGCCCCATGGCCTTGAGCACGTGGGCATGTGCAGATCGGGCAGAGATGAGATGCTGCTGCAGCAGGAAGCGGGCGACCTCAACGATGGAACTGAAGGACCGTTTCAGGATCCGTTCTGCCCAGTCACAGGTCAGAGCGCAGGCTGCCTCCACCAGCTCATCCCGAGGTGCTGGGGTTACTTCTGGGCCCATTTCTGGCTGCAGTGGGGAAGGACATGCCCACTCACACTCCAAATTTGGCCCCCTTCAGACACCAGGGTCAACCCTAGTTAAGACTAGACTGGAGATGGGAGTGACTCATCCCAGAAACCCACAAATTCTATTCGTCCTCTGCCTGGGCCATAGGGTACGTGGAAGGGCATATCTTATATACCAGAAGTTATGTGCAGAATGACCTAGGCTGTGTCAGCCCTCCACCTTGGAGAGAAGAGTGCAATGGGAGAGTTGGTTGTTACTTACACTGTCAGAGCTCTTCAGGTCAAGTCCAGGCAAGGGTGGCATTGAAACCAAGGTCTTCCTTCGTATGCCACTGTAGCAATATCTGAGGCAAGTTAAAGAGCAGCCAACAGTGGGGATCTCCAAGCCCCGTGGGAAGGCTAAGCTGTTCCCACTCCTGGCCCTCCACACCCTAAGTTTTCTTCCCTGGGTCCTCCAACCCCACCTCTCCATTCAAGGATACTTGGACTGGCCCCGGCCACCAAGCCTTCGGGCCTTGATGTCAGGGAAGATCTCTCTGATGATTTTGCCAAAGTTGGCTGTGCTGAGTGGGCGGCAACAGGCGAGGCTCTCACAGTACTTCCTGAGTGAGTGGTTGGGGGAGGATGCAGAGTGGGAAGACACTCAGAGAGGGAGGTCATGGTTAGATTCAGAGGGTCCCTGGCATCAGGTTTGGGAAACTCTTTAAGAAGTCAGACTCTGTCAAGGCAGGGAGCTCTCCAGGGGTGAGGGGGTAGTCCTATGCCCGCCAACCCACACACCACCATTCCATTCACCCACCGATAGGCATCATAAACACTTTGCTTTGGCAAACAGGTGTCAGTATGCTCCTCTAGGTGGTTGCGGATCCACCTGTAGGCATACATGTACTCCTCATTGCTGAGTGTACTTGGCTCTGAGCTGCAAGAGAAGTGAAAGGGACAAGCTTTACTCAGATCCTAAGGGTTGTCGTGGTTCTATCCAGACCACCGCTTCAGCAGTGCTGGACCAAATCACTATGCCCAGAATCCAGCTTCTCCTGGTAAACCAGGGCAGGACAGGGACTACTCTTCTCACCAAGGACAGCTGTAATGAGGATTCCTATTCACCCAGCCCCATCCCAGTGAGCCTCCCGTTAAGAACCAGAACCCTCTGCTATCTTAAACTCTAGCACCAAACCTACCTTTTGTCTCCAGTACTAGGCCCTGAGGGGAGCTGAAGGTAGAGATACAGCTTGTCGTTGTCTGAGAATTTCTGTACATCTTGCTGAGGTAGGGAGGAAGAGAGAGGCAGAAGAAAAAGTGAGGCCAAGAAGGATGCAAGATAGGATCTTCTGATCCTTCCCTCAAAGTCTAGCTGCCTTAGAGACCGTCAGACTAAAAAAAGGACCTCAAAAGTGATTTGGGGCTCTGTGTTCACTGTGCACAAGGAGTGCTCTCACGAGCTACTGTGTTGAGAGGGGGAGTGGCAGGGATCTGCTTTGATATTATGCCTACTGAGTATCTACACAACAGGTCACAGAGAGATGAAGTAAGATGCTCAAGGTCAAACTGGCAACGAGTTGCAAAGCCAGTTACCTTCTGATGGGGAAGACTATACTGCCTGTCCCACATAGGCCTTTCAGTTACTCCTATCTTCATCATCCTCATTCCCCTGCAAGTCCACCTCTCTATTGCCCTCTGCCCAAAAATACTTACCAGGATTCCCTCGACTTTGTTCTGCACAGCCTTGCTGTGGAAAAGAGGAGAAAGCTGGAGGTCATACACAAGATTTTCTCTGGTGTCTTATTGTTAGGGAGAGGAAGAGGGATGAGATGCTTAATGGGTGCTCAGAAACAATGCCCATGATGGAGAATCTTTCATGAATGGTGAATCTTCCAGAATGATGAAGAATCATTCATGAAGAATGAAGTGCTCAGATGCACTTGCTCAGGGAGAGGCAATTCATCTACAGAGGAAGTGCTACCGTTCTGGAGCAAGATTTGGAGGTGGAGATGAGTACTTACGAAATGGTACCTCGGAGCCTCTGAAGAAGGGTAGTGGGTTCTCCCGCCTCAGTACTACCTGAGGGGGCCCTTCCCCCAGTCTTGGGGCTCTTAGCATCGGGTTCATCTTCTGCCATCCTGGCATGAGGGCTAGAATTGAGAGGAGACCAGGCATGAATATTTAACCTCCCTTTCCCTGGAGGCCCCAGGGGCACTCCTCATCTCCCTACCCAGAAACACAGAGAAACAGAAAGAAAGGCTCTGAATTGCCTCAGTGGTTTTTTTTTTTTTTCTTCACTACTTGCCTTCTCCAAAAATTAGAAATTATCCCATTACTTCTCCATGCCCACGTATACCCAAAGAGATCTTTGCCATCCCCATTCTATCTGCCCCACCTTTCTGCAGTCTCCTAAATATGGAAAACTGTAAAGGAAGAGATAGGGGGAATGGAAGTCGACATTAGACAGGTCCATTTCTGCCTCTGACCCCGCTGCCCTCATCCCCTTAAAAAAAAAATAATAATAAAAATAAAAACAGTAACAACCACAAAGCAAAGTTCAATTCTCTAAGCTACTCCTCGCGCCTGAATTTTCCAGGGCGGTCAGAAAGGATACGAACATATTCTGCCCTTCCAGCCTTGGAAAACACTGGGCCCAAGTTCTCATTACTTAATCTCGCCACGGCTTCCCCCGCCGCTCCCCTCCCCACGTCGCCTGTCCCTACGTCATCTCCCTCAACCTCCCATCCTGAGGCGCACCCCCACCTCCCTCCCTTCCCCCTGCAATCAGTCCCGCGTGGCTGCAAGGTGGGGGGTTCAGGGCGGCGAACTCCTGGGCTGGGCGTAGGAAACCCGGTTGGGGGAACGGGGTCCCAAATTCGGGGCACGTGCACATGGGTGAAGGAGCTGTTGAAAATACAGCCAAAATCTTTTTCTGCTCTCCTCCCAACTCATACTGCCCCCTCCCTACCTTTGGACAGTCGCCTTCCAACACAAGCTACAATAAAGGTAAGGGAGAAAGAGAAACTACCTCGTAGCCACCTTCACTCCAGCCCAGCCCACGGTCCTGGCCCAGCGGGCTCGAGCGTTGCTTTATTTTCTTTTTTCTGAATGGCTGGAACAGTCCCGATCTGCCTAGATACTCGGACGACCTGCTCTCTCATTGGTCATTGCTGCCACCCGGAGACAGAAGGCGCCGGGCTCGCACCGGCGGCAGCTAAAGTCTGCCTGGTAACAGATTCTGATTGGTCAATAGGGGAGGGAAAATCCAAAGTTGGTCTTATTTGAGTGAAGAGGGGGAAGTCCGGGTTAGGTTTCGGTTAAAACTGGGGTCGGTTGGGACTGCCGGTCCCAAGAGATTCTTCTCTTAAAGGGACCGCAGGACGGAAGACCGGGCACTAGGGCTCCCTTTGGAGCTTTCTTTTCTTTTGCCCTCTCCTTCCGGGTTTCTGTTTTGCCTTCGGTCGTCAGAGCTACTGGAAGAAAATCAACGGATGATTAAAAAAAAAAAAAAAAAAAAAGCTAGGAAATTATGGGTTGTAGTGATGGAGTTTCGCTGTAAGCTCACATAACCTCCTTTTTTTTTTTTTTAAGATTTTATTTACTTATTTGAGAGAGAGACAGTGAGAGAGAGCATGAGCGAGGAGAAGGTCAGAAGGAGAAGCAGACTCCCCGTGGAGCTGGGACCCGATGCGGGACTCAATCCCGAAACTCCGGGATCATGACCTGAGCCGAAGGCAGTCGTCCAACCAACTGAGCCACCCAGGCGTCCCACACATAACCTCCTTTTGATGAAAAACAAGTTGAGCACCCCCCCCCCCACACCCCCTCGCCGTCATCACAGCATACTGGCACTCCACAACAAATCTGTAAACACAGGCTTACGTTCCTCTCTGATGGCGGCCTCCAAACCTCCGCAGCTGGACCACATTTAGTTAAAATGCCAAGGCTTTCTGGTCTGGGTTTCCGTGGGTACTTTATGTCCTTCCACAGAGTTGCTAATGTATCTGGATCCCCACAGTTCTGCACTCAGCGAACACTGGAATTTTGACTGACACCCGCAGGGGGTGCTGGATGCCCACAGGAACTCTTTGCTCTTAGAGAGCATTGTCCTGTATAGGTCTTGGGTTCTTAACCCTTTTCTTTAAGGATTTTTGTAGGTCATGAATCCAATGAAAGCAATGAACCCTTTGCCATGAAAAATGCATACGCAGGCCAAGTTTTGCATCTGATTTCAGAGGTCAGGGACTGCAGGTTAACATTCTTTTGAGTGGGGACGCCTGGGTGGCTCAGTTGGTTAAGCGGCTGCCTTCGGCTCAGGTCATGATCCCAGCGTCCTGGGATCGAGTCCCACATCGGGCTCCTTGCTTGGCAGGGAACCTGCTTCTCCCTCTGCCTCTGCCTGCCACTCTGTCTGCCAAACATTCTTTTGAGTGGATGTATTTCGCTTTGCACAACACCTAAATGTGTATTTGTGAAACCTAAAAGTATATTTGCAATCCTGACTTCTAACACATCCTCTAGTCTCATCATCAGTGTACCTTTGTAAAGAGGACAGCAACACCGCCGATCTGGTCACCTTTGGCCTCCATAGCCACTAATTACCTGCAACTGGCTTCTGTGGATACAGGGAGAACCCAGGGAATTGCAGAGTTTGGGGGAATAAGGATATACTGGCAAGAAGATTTTCTAATAACAGCAAAAATTTATTGGTGTTTACTGTGTGCTAGACACTATCCTGAATGCTGAGCACCTACCTCATTTAATGCTCATGGCAGCTCTTTGAAATAGGTAGTTATTGTTTCTGCTTTACAGGCAAAGAAACGGAGATTCCCAGAGATGAAGGGACTTGTCCACAGTTACATACGTAGTAAGTGCTAGAATCAGGATCCAAAGACAGGCAGTCTGCTTTCAGAGCCCATTCTCTTGAACACTGCCCTAGACTGGGTGTATACATACTTGTAGATACTAATACACAAATGTAGGTACAGATTGATGGAAAGATACCCCCAACCACTACTGTTTGGTATAAAGGGAGATATAGGACACTTTGATTAGAAAAAGAGATTGGGATAAATTATGCCGGTTTTGGAATTTGCAGGTGGCAGGGAATAAATGGAAACTTCAGTAAAGGGAGAAAAAGTATCATAGCTATGTAAGGGACATTATTTTGACAGCACTGTAAGAAGGTGAGGTTGCATGGGGTGAAAGGCTCAAGAAGGGAAAAACAGGCAAGTATTCATTTATTCCAGGAATTGTGTTAGGAGCGTGGGTGGGGGTGGGGGTGGGTGGAGGGGGAATATAACGCTGAATAAGGTATAATGTACTTTCCCCTGAGGAGTAACAATAAAAATGATCTGATAAACATCACCACAATAACAGCAAGTATTTATCTAGAGTTTAATATGTGGTGAGAATTTCTCTAAAGACTTCACAAATGTTGCCACTTTATCTCATAGCAACTCTGTCAGAGAAGTACTGTGATAATCCCTATTTTACAGATGAGAAGACAAAGGCATTGAGAGGTTAATAATTTGCCCAGTGTTACACAGTAAGTGAGGGAATCCATATTCTGGATTCAGAATATGCTCTAGAAACTATTGTACAATGCCTATTGGGAGCGAATTCTTTTTTTTTTTTTTTTTTAAAGATTTTATTTATTTATTTGACAGAAAGAGATCACAAGTAGAGAGGCAGGCAGAGAGAGAGAGAGGGAAGCAGGCTCCCAGCTGAGAGAGCCCGATGTGGGACTCGATCCCAGGACCCTGAGATCATGACCTGAGCCGAAGGCAGTGGCTTAACCCACTGAGCCACCCAGGTGCCCTTGGGAGTGAATTCTTAAACACAAGAAAACAAACCATGAAAGACAATATTGATAAATTTAGATAATTAATATTAAAAACCTAAATTTACTTTAAAAAGCACTAGGAAAAGAATGTAAAATCGAGCCACAGACTGGAAGAAGATATTTTCAAGACACATAACTGACAAAAGATTATCATGTGAAATTTATAAAGGCCTTCTACAAATGAAAAAATAAACACCCACCTAGAGAAATGGGCAGAGGAAATCAACAGGAGTTTCATAAAAGAAGCAGAAATGGC